>CM033645.1:76514643-76696879 GCA_019512145.1 Engystomops pustulosus
TATCGTAATTTTTTTAAATAAATTTCAAATTAATCCCCAATTGTGTGACTGTCATCTTGATATACAGTGGGTATGGAAAGAATTCAGACGCCTGTTAACCCCTTAACGCTCTGTGCCGTAGCTCTACGGCGCAGAGGTATAAGGGATGTGTGAAGAGGGCCTCACGGCGACCTGAGTTCCGCTTATGCAAAGGTGTGGGTTATTTCTATTTAGCAAGAAGGAACACCCCCACCGCTAATAACCACGGTCGTCGTGCTTGCACCGATCGTCGGCTGATGTACACCCTTCTCGGTCTTCAATTACATGAGCACATGGCTTATCAGGGTTCGTTACAATAGACAGGGGCTGCATTGTAATGTTATGCACTGCAAAAATGCACCAATATTGCATACGTAGCTTTATCTTTAGCCAGATATAGGTAGGGGCGATCTGACCATCCGGTTAATGTACCCTAGAGCGTCAAAAAATGTGAAAAAAGAAAAAAATAAAAAGAAAACAAATAAGTTTAAAAAAATAAAAATTATAAAATTTTAAAGTTTATTCAAATCAACCCCCCTTTCACCTAGACGGATGTGCAAACATAATAAACAGTAAAAATCACAGACACCTAGGTATAGCCGCGTCCCAAAATGCCCGAGTATATCAAAATATAAATACACGGATACGGGTGACCTCCGAGGCGGGAAATGGCGCCCAAATGTCTGAAATGCGACTTTTACACCTTTTTACATAACATAAAAAATGAAATATAAAATGATCAAAATGAAAAAGTTATTAGCGTCAGAAGATGGCAAATTTTTTTTTACTTTTTTGTACACATTTGTTTAATTTTTGAAAATGTATTAAAACACAATAAAACCTATATAAATTTGGTATCACCGCGATCGCACCGAACCAAAGAATAAAGTAGGCATGTTTTTTGGAGCGAAGAGTGAAAGTCGTAAAAACTGAGCCCACAAGTACGTGACGCACGTGCGTTTTTTAAAATTTTTTTTCCACATTTGGAATTTTATTTCAGCTTCGCAGTACACGGCATGTTAAAATAAATAACACTACGGGAAAGTAAAATTTGTTACGCACAAAATAAGCCCTCACACAGGTCTGTACACGTAAAAATGAAAAAGTTATGGATTTTTGAAGTTGGAGAGCGAGAAATGAGCCGAAAAACCCTGCGTCCTTAAGGGGTTAATTTTATACGTGTTGTTTCATTACAGCCAATTGGTAAGATCAAAAAAGTTCTTTTTGCTCATTAATGTACACTCTGCACCCCATCTTGACTGAAAAACTGAAATATCACATGTTATAGTATTCAGACCCTTTGCGCAATACCTTTTGAGCTAGAACAGCTACAAGTCTGGGGAATAAGTCTTGGGGATCCTCTCCTGTTCCCTCAGGCTGGATGTTAACATTAGTGAACAACCATCTTTAAGTCTCTCCAGAAATGCGCAAATGGATTAAGGTCAGGGCTCTGGCTGAGTCAGTCAAGAATGGTCACGGAGTTGTTTAACCCCTTCCTGACATTTGACGTAATAGTACCGCATGGCGGTATTACGGCATGCTTCTGGCTCCGGCTCCTTAACGGAGCCAGCACCAGAAGCTGCGGGTGTCGACAGTATATTATAGCCGACACCCGCCTCTAACACCCGCGATCGAAGATTTCTCCGATAGCAGGTATTAACCCCTAACACGTGTAAGGGGCATTCAACGCGAATCGGACCCCCCACCCCCCTCGCAGCCCCGGGATCTGCCAGTGTCCCGGGGCTGCGCGATCCTATTCCGGGCCCGGCTGTAAAACATGCTTACATTCTCCCAGACCCCAGATGTGGGGCACGTAAAGTCACCTCGCTCTTCATTCCGGACCCAAAGAGCTGAAGATGGGAGGAGTCACCTCGCTCTTCATTCCGGACCCAAAGAGCTGAAGATGGGAGGACGCGCCAACTGTGTGGCAAGTTAGTTTTTTTGTGTGGGACCCCCCACCACCTTCAAGCCGTGGGGGAGCAGTGTTTATAAAAAGATTGGAGGGCAAAGGGGGGCCCTCGGGGGGTTAGTATTTATAAAAATAATGGTGGGGAAAGGTGGCCTTAGGAGGGGAAGCAGAAATTATAGAAAGAATTTGGGGCCAGCCAGCCCCCGGTAGCATACAGCCTGCCAGCCCCCGGTAGCATACAGCCTGCCAGCCCCCGGTAGCATACAGCAGGAGCTGGACACATTGTTAAGTGTTAAGTAGATCCTGTAATTTATAAAATATCTGCTTACTCAGAGACTAAGAATAAGTTGGAGTCTGTGACCATTCAGGTTTGAGTTGGTTTCAAGGAAACTGAGGAGTTAGAAGTTTAGCTTATGTAATGTCCCACAGCGCACCTGGGATGGCACCTGCGCACAAGTGGTGTTTTATACGTTTCATGAGATAATATGTTCTTGTGTGAACTGTGTTGTGTATCCCTTGTGCCATTGTAGTTGCAACAGTGAGACCCACAGTCTGTGATGGGAACTGCTTTGAGTAGTGTTACTTTCCAGAGTAATTTCCAGTTTTCCCTAGAACCTGCTGGAAAGTAGGCGTGTCATGCTATGGTGGGCCACACCCACAAACCCTACCTGTAACAGGAGGGGCAGGAGTGGTGGTTCAGTTGGTCGGTTGAAACCAGCTTTGGTCAGACATGTCCGTCTGCTGCTACTGCTAAGGGAAGAATGAAGACCAAGTAGGAAAGCGGAGAAAGAATTCACCAAGTTTGCTTTCCACAAAATCAAAAGCTACCTTTACTATTAGTGGGAAATCCTCAAGTGAACCTGAGTATATTGAGTAAACTGTGCAGAGGCACCATATCTTTCTAGGATTCAAAGTGGTAGTTGTACAAGGAGCTTTAGATTTTCTAGGAACCCGCAAATAGTAGCCTTTGGCTAAGACTGGATACTTAAAGGGGTATTCTCATTTCAGCAAATTAATGTTATGGTTTGCATGATAAAAATTATACATTTTTTTTCAATATACTTTCAGTATCAATTCCACACAGTTATCTACATCTCTACTTGCTGTCCTTCTATAGTAAGCTATTTTTACTTGAAGTGAACTGAAATCTGCCATGGTCACACAGGTGCATGGCTTGTTAGAATGACAGAGTAATCAGAGTTGTTGGTTATAACGAGCTGTGCAGAGAGGTCGGTCTGTAGCTAGGGGTCGTCTGTAAGTCAGGTCCTTAAAGGGGCTTCTCCAGTGACAAAGATTGACCTTACTATACATCATCTCACCATACTTATCACTTCATTAATTCAGGGTCATTAAATCTTCTGCCCCCTTTTCATGAAATCAAAGTCGTTCCTGTATCCTGGCAGCTCCTGCTACACCAGTCGGACATGTGCAGTCAGCTCCTCGTTCCCTGTTGTGGGGGTGTGGCTGCACCTTCCTCTGTATGAAGAAGCTGTGCTGACCAGGGGGATTGTGGGAGATGTAATCTTTTAGCAGAATGGAGGGCAGCCGCAACAGTGAGATGTGAAGTGACAAGTGAAGGAAAACAAAGTATATAGCCCAGGGTGGTGAGGTAAGGGTGTGTAACTGTAATATATGCAAAATAACTGGTCAGTTTTAAAGAAAAAGTACATATATCTTTAGCGCCGCAAAATTGGCGTTCTGCGCATGTGCAGATAGCAGGCTGCCGGCTGCATGGTCTCGGGACCGAAGCCGGAGCTACTGCGCATTCGCAGAACACTGGCTTTGTGCACGAGGGTGTGCAGCTCCTCGTAACTGCACGCTGAAGATATCTGGGTAAGCGGATTAAGGAGGCTACTGGAGCATGAAGTAGCCGCACCATGTGGCCTCAGCTCTGGCTACTTCACGTCCTACTAGCCTCTTTGGTAAATAAGCATATCATCTCAATTAAAAAGATTAAAAAAGATAAAGGGGACTAAAGGATTAGCCCTTAAAAGGGCTAGCCTTACATACATCAGAGGCACATACCACCGAATCTACCTTAAAGGAAACCAAGTGGTAGGTTTATACACATATACATGGCACCAGCTCAGGGTGAGCTGCTGCCAGAGCATATTTTTGTTAGGGGAACAAAGCCTTTATCGCAGAATTTTAAGTATATTAACTTATAACTCGGCGCACCGCCACTTGGGCACAGTGCACCATGCGCGGGCCCGTGCGTGCGCGGATTCTAAAGTGCTGGAGAGCCGGTGACATACCGAGCTTCCGGCACTTTAGAATCAGGTGCACGCACGGGGTGCGCATGGTGCGCCGTGCCCAAGTGCGGTTGCGCCGAGTTATAAGTTAATATAATTATAATTCTGCGATAAGGCTTTGTTCCCCTAACAAAAATATGCTCGGCGCAGCTCACCCTGAGCTGTGCCAATATGTGTATAAACCTACCACTTTAAGTGGTAGGTTTCCTTTAATAGGTATATCTGTGGTGGTAGGTTTCCTTAAGTTTACCGGATCTTGTTTTTTACCTTTATGTTAAAGCGAAAGCATTCCCTCTTTTGTGAAAAATGCTGTTAACAGGTTTCCTTTCATGTAAACCTGTTGATTTTACTGATCTGAAACTGTATATGATAAAAGGAAATTCACCTTGCCTTTTACATGATTTTGAGAAATAGAGTATGGTCTCCTGCACATAATGTGTGCCGTTTCATGTACCATCCTCTATTACTAGGTCACTGGGTGCCATGCGTGGGCACCGCCACTGCAACATTGCACTTAGTTGAAGTAGGTAAATTGTAGTGACCGATTCCCTTTATCGTGATGGCGAACCTTTTGGAGACAGAGTGCCCCAAACTACAACAAAAATCCACTTATTTACTGTGAGGTGCCAACATGGCATTTTAAACAGTAACTATTGCTACCTGTTCTCCATCTTTCAATCGTATCGGCCCCCTGGGGAAACCATACAATTGACAAAAGAAGGGCAAATTCAGACTCAGACATTGTAGCTTCTCTCGGGTATCTCAGTAGAGGAAGATGGCGAGTCCAGCAGGAGGACCTCCAGAGATATTGCAGTTCTTTCAACACTTCTCAATTTTCATACAGTTCCAAACAGCTTTAAAATAGCGCTGAGAGCAGCATCTCTTGCCCGGGACTGGAGGAAGATTTGGTGGATTTGGTCCTATTTGGTGAACTCTGTTGTGGTCTGAGTGCTCACAGAAATGGCACCTGTGCCATAGGTTTGCCACCACTGCCCGATATGATGCAACAAGTTTTTCTTTAATTACAATATCAGAGATACCTACAGGCTCTTGCAGACACCATTTCTACAGGCTAATGGTGTACAGAGAGGCCAGGCAATAGCTTCAAGATTTAAAATTAATGGGGAAATAATAAACAAGTATGATCTTTTAAATGTAGTTCTTTGCTACATGTTCTTTTCCTTGTCTGAGCCCACGCAACAAGTAGTATTTCAAATGTTTCTCTGTGTATAAATAAAATTTTCCGTCCTAAAGCCTTAAGAATTTGAAGTAGATTCACTCCCATGGCAAAAGTGCTGCAGTAGAGAGGGACTGGAGGCTTTTTAAGCCTGTGACAATAATTCGGCTGCACTCTTGGATACTAGATAAGTGGATGCCCTGCGTGATCCCACTATGCTTATAGCTCTAAAGCAAGACATGGCACCAGAAAACCATAGTCACAAATAGCTCGCAAGTTGAAAGTTTTCAACCTCATCAAATAATAAGAAAATACATTTTTTTCCATTTGGTTTGGAGGCAGTGGGTCGTTGGGTAGTTGAAAACCTCACTCGCATCATTTTAATTAAATTGCTTACTTCTCCTGAAAGTGTGTGCTCGTCGTGTGTTTCATTTCACTTCTCTACTCGTAATTGGAGGTTTAAGTCCCAGCAGAGAACAGAAATGTATTATGCATATGAATGCCATGGAAACGATGGCTTAGAAAATGATTCACCACTGCATTAACAGAGAAAAGGAGCTTTTTTTAGTAAGGGTAGTGGTTAAAAAAAATATTTTTAAAACCTTATTAGACCATTTGATTTACTGGCAAGTTTTAAACTTTCAGAACTAATGTTTTTATTTTATATCCAGAAAATTAAAGCAATATTCCCTGAACAAAGAAAATAGCCACAAGGAAACAAACCAAAACTACTGCCCGTTTAATATTTATGAATGCATACAAATACATAAAAAGAAATATAGCATATAATGACACTAAATTAAGTTTAAACATACTCACCTTACATCCTTTCACCCCTGGCAGTGGTCTTCTTTAATCTTGACACTAGCATCACCTGCAAAAAATCGTCGGATCGCCGGGACGCATGTGGCAAAGCTTGAAAAATACCACCATTGGGATCAAGATGCAGAGGATGTTAGGGAAGTATAGTTTTGGCAGAATTTACCACACCTGAACGCATTGTGGTACATTACACCGTGCGGCATACGTGAGGGTGACCCCTCCTCCCTCCATAGGAATAGTGGCGCACAGCCGCACACACGCCAAAAGATTGAGCACGCTCTATCTTTTTGCGTTGTGCGGCCCGGATCGGTGCCACACATGTGTGGCACTGTATCCCTGCCGTGCGCTATTGTCGTCTATGGGGACGTACATGTGGCCGCATGTACATCCCGCAGGTGGCCATGTGAATGAGCCCTTAAAAGAAATGCATGACATCAGAGGTAACATGAATGCCTGTAAAAACATTCGACTGTAAAAGGCAGTTTAGTCCTTCAATAAAGCCTCAAAAAGCATCTAAAAACCAATGGACTGTTCCCAGTACTTGGGGGACAATGAAAAAGACAACACAGCAGAACTGCTGGTGCAAGCATTTGACCAAAAAATTGAGAATATGTAGTTTGGAGCCTGCAGCTGACACTCTCTGAAAGTTCTACACATGAACAAGTCAAAGAGCATTTGAGATAAGAGAAGATGTCAGTCTTTCGAAGGATGATTTGCTTCAGTTTGGCACCACCACTATAAATATAGTCTGAGGGAACAGTTAACAATGGTTCTGACTAAAATATGCTTGTATAGTCGCAAAAAAAAAAATTTGTCTGTGTGCATCAATCATATTCACTGTCCTGTGCCACTGGCCTTAAAGGGGTGTTTCAGAATAAGCATAATTCATATAGAAATCAGGTCCGTAAAATATAAGCTAATATGTAATTAGGTGTTATTTAAAATGTTGCTCCCCTTAGCAGAAAATGCTGGTGACATACATTATGAGGAGAATTAAAAATGCTTCTGGCCTTTAATCAAAGTTTAATTTCCTCCGCGCGGTCCGTTGCAGAGCATACACAGGAGGCCGCTGGTCACATGTGCACCGGCCTGGGCAGGTCATGTGATCACCACTAAGTTTGGCTGTAATTGGTTGGTTGCCAGTGCATTAGTATGGTCAGTGTCGTAGTGTGATGGCAGTTACACGTCCTTACTATGGTAACAGAGCAGGAAAGGCTTTTACATTATCACTGGGAGCAGAGCATAAGAGGGAGGAGGAGTTATTGAGAACTAAAGATCATGGAACATGTAGTTTCCAGTTGCGGCCATCAGTGTATGATAACTCCACCTACTTTAAAGAGGCCATAATTTTGTAAATCATAAAATCAAATTTAGACTCCATTTTGTGACTAATGTCATGTAGTGTGTATCATTTATTTATATCATCATGGGTTTTTGTGTCAGACGTTCATATTATCGGAATACCCTTTAACCATTCATGACGGCATTTTGAAAGGTGAGGAATGAAAACACAAGTGTCAAGTTGTGCCAAATATACTATCCTAAATGCTCGTTTCCCCCACCTTCTTTACAGTAAATGTAGAGATCAATATAGCACTCTAAATAGTGCATTTTAACATGCTCTTGTAGGATGGGAAACACAGATTGAAACCGTGAATGAGTGCAAAACCATCAGGTGTCCAATAAAGATGTATTAGGAAACCATTAGAATCTGCATCTAAAAATCACAATATTCAGTGTCAGAGGTGAACTGCAAATCGGCAGGTATCTAGCAAAACTACTCCAACAATAACAGAGATAAGCCCTCTGCTTAGTTCCAATTTAAAGTAATCACATTTTATGTCCAAGCAAACACAACGCAAATGTAATCCGAAAGTCTAGAATACTTTAATGGAGATCAATCATCATACAAAAAGAAAAAGACACCCACAAGTCAAATGTGGTGGACAGACGCCATTTCATTCTCGCTGATGTATTAAGCAAGCATACATTTGTGCCTTGATTAAGACAGATCATGCACAGGCGAAACAGCATGAAAGATTAAACTTTAAACATGTTTGCCAAACTTAATTCAGGTCATTACTTCTGATGCACACACAAATACTGCTCAGAAATCCAATTTTATTCTTATCCTACCTATGTCAACTGCACTTCCCCAACTGACCTTGCTTACAGATTTACAATGGCATCAGAGACAAAATTTCACGGACAGGGAACATAAAAAGAAAATAAATTATTATGCTCCAGTCCAGTCCCGTGGACTGTTTGTGGCTTAGGGTTGGGGTCACATGTTAGCTCTATCATACCGTTTTGTGAGCGGAATAAAAAGCGCACTGGGGCGGCCCGTGAATTAACCATATGCGTCTGCATACAAACGCATGGATCAGCAACCAGTGCCGTAATGCATTTACACAATACAGACACGTGTATTGATTGCCGATCGCAGTGTGGGCTGCCACAGTGCCTTTTGATTCTGTACTAAACAAATCAAAACAGAACGTTGTGACACCACCCTCAGCAGGTTGAGCTCCTCTACGACGCCAAGGGCACAATAGAAAAGGAGATTAATGCAGGCACGCGTGTGCCGGAGAGCTCGGTGACGTCACCGGCTCTCCAGCACTTTAGAATCTGGCGCACGCACGGGTGCGCGCATGGTGCGCCGTGCCCAAGTGCGGTGCGCCGAGTTATAAGTTAATATAACTTATAATTCTGCAATAGGGGTTTTGTTCCCCTAACAAAAATATGCTCTGGCACCAGCTCACCCTGAGCTGGTGCCATGTATATGTGTATAAACCTACCACTTTTAAGTGGTAGGTTTCCTTTAATAGGTATATCCGTGGTGGTAGGTTACCTTTAAGTTTACCGGTATCTTTTGTTTTTACCTTTATGTTAAAGCGAAAGCATTCCCTCTTTTGTGAAAAATGCTGTTAACAGGTTTCCTTTCATGTAAACCTGTTTGATTTTTACTGATCGAAACTGTATATGATAAAGGAAATTCACCTTGCCTTTTACATGATTTTGAGAAATAGAGTATGGTCTCCTGCACATAATGTGTGCCGTTTCATGTACCATCCTCTATTACTAGGTCACTGGGTGCCATGCGTGGGCACAGCCACTGCAACATTGCACTTAGTTGAAGTGGTAATTGTAGTGACCGATTCCCTTTATAGTGATGGCGAACCTTTTGGAGACAGAGTGCCCAAACTCCACAACAAAATCCACTTTTTTACTGTGGAGGTGCCAACATGGCATTTTAAAACGTAACTATTGCTACCTGTTCTCCAATCTTTCAATCGTATCGGCCCCCTGGGGAAACCAATACAATTGACAAAAGAAGGGCAAATTCAGACTCAGACATTGTAGCTTCTCTCCGGGTATCTCAGTAGAGGAAGATGGCGAGGAGTCAGCAGGAGGACCTCCAGAGATATTGCAGTTCTTTCAACAACTTCTCAATTTTCATACAGTTCCAAACAGCTTTAAAATAGCGCTGAAGCAGCATCTCTTGCCCGGGACTGGAGGAAGATTTGGTGGATTTGGTCCTATTTGGTGAACTCTGTTGTGGTCTGAGTGCTCACAGAAATGGCACCTGTGCCATAGGTTTGCCACCACTGCCGATATGATGCAACAATTTATTCTTTAATTACAATATCAGAATACCTAAGGCTCTTGCTGACACCATTTCTACAGGCTAATGTGTTTACGAGAGGCGGCAAGCTTCAAGCATATTAAATTAATGGGGAAATAATAAAAAGTATGATCTTTTAACTGTAGGTTTCTTTGCTACATGTTCTTTTCCTTTGTCTGAGCACCACGCAACAAGTAGTATTTCAAATGTTTTCTCTGTGTATAAATAAATTTTCCGTCCTAAAGCCTTAAGAATTGAAGTAGATTCACTCCCATGGCAAATGCTGCAGTAGTAGAGAGGACTGGCAGGCTTTTTAAGCACTGTGACATTAATTCGGCTGCACTCTGCATAAGTGGATGCCCTGCGTGATCCCACTATTGCTATAGCTCTAAAGCAAGACATGGCACCAGAAAACCATAGTACAAATAGCCTCGCAAGTTGAAGATTTTCAACCTCATTCAAATAATAAGAACTACATTTTTTTCCATTGGTTTGGAGGCGGTTGGGTCGTTGAAAACCTCACTCGCATCAATTTTAATTAAATTGCTTACTTCTCCTGAAAGTGTGTGCTCGTCTGTGTGTTCATTTTCACTTCTCTACTCTGTAATTGGAGGTTTAAGTCACCAGCAGAGAACAGAAATGTATTATTGCATCATGAATGCCATGAAAGATGGCTTAAGAAATGATTCACCACTGCATTAACAGAGAAAAGGAGCTTTTTTTTAGTAAGGGTAGTGGTTAAAAAAAATATTTTAAACTTATTAAGAATTTGATTTACTGGCAAGTTTTTAAACTTTCAGAACTAATGTTTATTTTATATCCAGTAAAATTAAAGCAATATTCCCTGAACAAAGAAAATAGCCAAGGAACAAACCAAACTACTGCCCGTTTAATATTTATGAATGCATACAAATACATTAAAAAGAAATCTAGCACTATAAGACAAAAATAAGTAAACAACGCACCTTACACCTCACCCGCGGCCGAACACTCGCCAGTGGCGACAGTTAATCAGCCTCCGCCCCTCACACTCACTCACCACACTCTCTCTCATGGACATCCCTCTCCCCCACTTTCAGCCGCTAGTCCGCCCCCCCCTCCCCTAGCCTCTACCTGCACTTGCCTCTCTCTCCTCTACAAAAACCTTTCCGCTCCCCCTCCCCGTCACACTAGGTAATCTTCTTCCCCCATTTTCCTACTCCTCATTCCTCACACTCACCCCTCTACCTGCATACTCAAAAAAATCAGGTGGATCGCCGGGACGCAATGTGGCAAGCTTGAAAAATACCCACCATTGTGGATCAGATGCAGAGGATGTTAGGGAAGTAGTTTGGCAGATATTTACCACACCTGAACGCATCTGTGGGTACATTTCACCGTTGCGGGCATACGTGAGGGTGACCCCTCCTCCCTCCATAGAGAATAGTGGCGCACAGCCGCACACACGCCAAAAGATTGAGCACGCTCTATCTTTTTGCGTTGTGCGGCCCGGATCGGTGGCCACACATGTTGGACTGTATCCCTGCCGTGCGTATTGGCGTCTATGGGGACGTACATGGTGGCCGATGACATCCCCGCAGATGGCCATGTGAATGACCCTTAAAGAAATGCATGAATCCAGAGGTAACATGAATGCCTGTAAAACATCTGACTGTAAAAGGCAGTTTTAGTCCTTCAATAAAGCCTCAAAAAGCATCTAAAAACCAATGGACTGTTCCCAGTACTTGGGGGACATGAAAAAAACAACACAGCAACTCGCTGGTTGAGCATTGACCAAAAAATTGAGAAAGTATGGATTGGAGCCTGCAGATGACATCTTGAAAGTTCTACACATGAACAAGTCAAAGAGCATTTGAGTAATAAGAGAAGATGTCAGTCTTGCGAAAGGAGATTTGCTTCAGTTTGGCATCCACAAAACTATAGTATGCGAGGGAACAGTTAACAATGGTTCTGAATAAAATAGCTGTGTATAGTCGCAAAAAAAAAATTGTCTGTGTGCATCAATCATATTCACTGTCCTGTGCCACTGGCCTAAAGGAGGGTCCAAGAATAAGCATAATTCCGATGAAAGGTCGTAAATATAAGCTTAATATGTAATTAGGTGTATTTAAAATGTTGCTCCCCTTAGCAAGAAAATGCTGGTGACATACATTATGATGGAGAATTAAAAATGCTTCTGGCCTTTAATCAGTCCGTTAATTTCCTCCGCGCGGGTCCGTTGCCAGAGCATACACAGGAGGCCGCTGGTCACATGTGCACCGGCCTGGGCAGGTCATGTGAACCACTAAGTTGGCTGTAATTGGTTGGTTGTTTGCGCAGTTGTTCCGTATTAGCTTAGGTATGGATCCAGTTGCACAGGATAGCGTTCAGTGTCGTAGTGATGGCAGTTACACGTCATTACTATGGTGAACAGAGCAGGAAAGTCTTTACATTATCACTGGGAGCCGATCATAAGAGGCGAGGAGGAGTTATTGAGAACACTAAAGATCATGGAACATGTAGTTTCCAGTTGCGGCCATTTAGTGATAAACTCCACCTACTTTAAAAGGCCCTATTAATTTTGGTAAATCATAAAATCAACTATTTAAGCTCCATTGCTGACTAATGTCATGTAGTGTTGATTCATTTATTATATCATCATGGGTTTTGTGTCAGACGTTCATATTATCGGCATACCCCTTTAACCATTCATAGACATGGGCATTTGAAAGGTGAGGAATGAAACACCAAAGTGTCAAGGTGTGCCAAAGTATTACTCTAAAGGTCGTTTCCCCACTTCTTTACAGTAATGTAAGACATATTAGCACTCTAAATAGTGCATTTAATCTCTCTTGTAGGCGGGCAACACCATTGAAACTGTTGCATGGTGCAAAACCTCGTTTGTCCAATAAAGATGTCATTGGCAACCTCGAATTGCCTCTAAATCACAATATTCGTGTAGAGGTGAACTGCCCAATCGGCAGGTATCTAGCCAAAATACCACAATAACAGAGATCAGCCTCTGCCTTAGTCCAATTTACCCAGTAATCCCTTTTTAGCCGATTCCACGCAAACACAACGCAAATGTAATCCGAAAGTCTAGAATACTTTAATG
This sequence comes from Engystomops pustulosus, assembly GCA_019512145.1. Classification (NCBI taxonomy): domain Eukaryota; kingdom Metazoa; phylum Chordata; class Amphibia; order Anura; family Leptodactylidae; genus Engystomops; species Engystomops pustulosus. The sequence goes on from CM033645.1 coordinate 76,527,541, forward strand.
GAGATCAATCATCATACAAACAAGAAAAAGGACCCCACAACGTCAAATGTGGTGGACAGACGCCATTTCATTCTCGCTGATGTATTAAGCAAGCTACATTTGTGCCTTGATCAAGACAAGTCATGCACAGGCGAAACCGCATGAAAGACTTAAACTTAAAGAATGTTGCCAAATTAACAACCAGGTGAGTTAGAGTTGTGGTCGTCTCAAAACTTGTTCCATTAAGGATTGTGGAGGGCCACTGGATGTTCCAAGGAACCTGGAGCACGAAGAAAGGAAATTTATTTTGTAACCTTGGCCAGGTTTGTGCCTTGCTACAATTTATTGCAGGGCTCAATGGAAGTTCCTAAAACCCATCTCATGTGCTTCTAACATGATTGTGAGGTTCTTTTATAGATTTATTTGTACTTTCATTAGGAAAGGTACACACCTGTTTAAAACACAGCCATTGGACTCCAATGAAGGAGTAGAACCATCTCAAGGAGGATCAGAAGGAAATGGACAACATGCAAGCTAAATAAGAGTGTCACAAGGTTCTCAATACTTATGAGCTATTTCTAGGTTTTTCTGTCAAGAAGGGGTGCAGAGTGTACATTAAGGGAACTTTTATGATCTGACCAATTGGCTGCAATGAAACTTAAAAATTTAAAGGGGTCTAAATACTTTCAGTCACCATTGTATGTGTATAAAAAAATGCCCTAAATGGCCTTTCTAGAACATAAAAGAACCTTTATCCCAAACACCAAATAAATAACGCAGTAGCATGCAGCCATCTATCATGACCTTCCTCCCCCAATTACCTTAATAAGTCATTAAGTGATTTAGAGAATAACTGAGCTATTGTCAGGTTTGGTGCCAACGGAACAACAGAGTCAAAACAGGGGGTTGGCTCTCAGATACAAAGTTAGTAAATGAGAGGTGAGCAAGAATAGCTTTATAGTGTAATAGGTAATTAAAAGCCTTTTATAACATGTGATATCTGATTGATTTAAGTAATGGCCAGGAAGAAGCAGAGAATTTTGTTACCAAGGGGAAGAAAAAAAAAAATGATCCCATTATCTTAAACCTATTTTCTGTTGCCCTTGACAGGCCCAGTATATAATGATCGATGGGTGCCAACTACAATAGGAATTAGCAAACCCAATACAAAATCATAAGCATTTTAACATCAATCATTGAATCCATATACTACACTTGAGGAGCAACACAAGGGCAGGCTTTATAAGTGTCTCAAGTTAGTGTGACACGTGCCAGAGCTGATTAGCAGTCTTATTCTGCCACCAGATTCATACAAGTGTCTAAATCGGAATGAGAAATTCTGCGTCCTAGTACAAGACTGTCTGTCATACTCTGCACCTCCTATTAGTTGGCTTATTTACGGCCAGAAGTTACTGGTCAGCAGGTCTCTGTCAACAAGTCCTGGGGGTGTGTTGCCTGTGCCTCACGCACTTATGAATAAGCTGGACACTGGAATTCGATTCATGGACATTTCTCAGGTAATTTGCATGACAGCTAAGTACCTGATTCTTAAGTTTTTTTTGTCAAGAAGGGGTGTACAGGATGTACATCATGGCCAAAAGTTTTGAGAATGACCACAAATATAATATTTTCACATGATCTGGTGCCCTCTGGTTTTTATGTGGTTTTTTGTCAGATGTATTTCTGTATATGATAAAAACAAGTGCAATAATATATGAGTGAACAAAGCTTTTATTGACATTAGAATGAGTTAATGACAGCGTCAAGTTAAGTGCATGGTTGAACCAATTCTTCTTCAGGATCATCGCAATTCCCCTGGAGGCTCCAGTCATCTCTGGACCAAATCCTGACAGATAGCCGTCCAATCATTGCAGAATCGACATGCTGCATTTTGTCACAAATTGTTGGTTTTGGTGTTGCTCCCACCCGTTCTCTTGATGATTGACCACCACAGTTTCTCAATGGGGACATAAATGATCTGGGGGGAGTTTTCAGGAACCAGCGGCATCCAAAATCTATATAGTTGTCCTGAGGCCATTTAGTTATCACTTGCTTATGGCAAGGTGCCTCCATGCATGCTGGAAAGCTGTTGATCACCAAAACTGCTCTTGGATGGTTGGGAGAAGTTGCTCTTGGAGGACATTCTGGTACCCTTCTTAATTCATAGATGTGTTTTTAGGCAAACAAGACTGAGAAAGCCGATTCCCTTGGATGAGAGAGTGAAAAGTAACCCACAAATGAATGGTTGCAGTGATTGCTTTTAAAGTTGGCATGAGACAAAGATGGTGGTATCGCCTCACTTGTTTCTCCAAACAAACCTGGGCTTTTCCAGACTTGTTCCAAACAATGGAAGGGGAGTCATCAGAGGAAAATGACTTTTACCCCAGTCCTCAGGCAGTCCACTCCGTACCTTTTGCAGAAATCCGTCTGTCCCTGAGTTGTTCTAGAGAGAGTGGCTTCTTTGGTGCCTCGTTGACACAAGGCCTTGCTCCAAGAGTCTACTGCACACATAAATATATATATATATATTATATATATATATGTATATTTTTTCAAATAAACACACACACACACACACACACTGCATATACTCGAGGTATAAGCCGACACCGAGTAAAGTATAAGCAGACAATGTGTTACTTATTTTGTTGACCACCAACAACCAACTTGAAAAACGTTTAATTGACAATCCTGAGTTAGTAATGCATTAGCCCCCGGGGGAGGACTGACAGCAACGTCCTATCTACACTCAAAAACCCGGATGCCTTATGCCCTCCTTGTCACAGTTACATCCAAGGAGCAGAGAAGTGACATCTCAGCTACTTACGCTCTCAATTAATAGCAAACGGTTGTACCCCATGCATGTTATCAGAACAACCATGAAGTCATAGCAGCCTCATGGGACTTCTATCCTCCCTATCTCCATGGAGGCTGCTGTGATTCATGTAATCACATACATGGGTGTACAGTTTGCTATTATTAGGAGGCAAAGACCTGGATGATGAGTTCACTGCTCTATGTAATGAACGTAACACAAGCACTTGCAAAAAAAAAAAAAAACATTGGACACAGTATTTCCCATCTGTACATAAGCTTATATGTCGTAGTTAAAATATTAGCAGCAAGGGTGCAGAGCAGTGATTGACTTCTGCACAGAGCTTGCAGTCAAAATATGGGACAAGGTCACTGCAAGCCTGGAGGAGAGAGACTAGCGCATCTTACCAGAGAGAGGTCACAAAAGTGAATCCGAGAGAAAACAAAGGCTAATTAAGAACAATGATTTAGCTTGCAGTAATTTTGAGGTGATTGTGGGGAAGTACTTGTAACCCTTTATCAGCAGCATTGTAGTCAGGGTGGTCAAAATCTGGGGTGCACAGTCCTCTTATAGCTATGAAAAAATGGTTAAAAATTACTTCGGTATATGAAAAGATCACACCGCACCACTATGGAGTCATGGCAAAAACAACCTTTATATTTACAGAAAATTCTTACAATTACTCAATAAAATACAAGATTTCAATAATTTTGAAATAACGAAATAAAGCATTAAACAGAATTGTGTTGTTGTATCAACAATATGTATATCATGCAAAATTGGCCACAATAACGGTTGGAGAAGAGATGTTATTCAATCAGTCCCTGTTGGATATGCAGGAACGTGTTTGTTATCAAACAGTTACAACAGGTGTATTCTAAGAATGAGATGTATGTAGGTAAGGTGCAATGAGATTATCACCCCAGGACAAGAATTAATGCAGTCCACAATACGCACAATACGACAAAAAATAATAATATCCAGGAACAGTCAGTACCATCAAGTGTTTGGTATGGTTATTATAGTTTTATTCACAGTCACCAGATCATAATCTCCATAGTGCCAGTAGTAGTGCGCATGGGAGTCTAGAAAACCTGCTTAAAGCAGTCTCCAGCGTCTTGATTGATATAAATATAGTTGATACAACCAACACTACATTCTGTTTATGCTTGTTTATTGCAAATGTATTTAAACAAAAAATAAAATCCTTTTTAATGTAATGAGTAAATTTTTAAGAATTTTCTGTAAATAAAAAGGTTGTTTTTGCCTGACTCATAAGTGGTTGCGGGTAGGTGGTTATCTTTATATAGACATAAAATTTTCAACCAGTAGAAATATCCTGGTGTACAAAACAGAAGAGGACCTGGGGGGGGGAGGGGGCGTCTGAAAGGAATTTATGACAACATCTTGCAAATAATTCCATATATGGTGAATAGACAAACAAAACTTGTAGGCCTTTGATTCATAGAGACCGATTACCTGATATCACATTATTAAGTGGGTCATAAAGAACCATAAAGTCATATAAAGTAGTGTCAAGCAAGGCAAGACATAAAAGGTTGCCGGATCTGCACTTTATGTTCACATCATGAATTACCAACGTCAGGGGAGGATGTTGCAGTCATCCTAAGTGTCATGGAGGTTACTATTGTGTGTAGAGCCAAGCATGCACCCAAGCAGCCTAAGCTCCCCAACAATTAGGAACAGAGATATTCCAAATTAACATTTGTTGTATATGGATGGGCATACAATACTCGCGCCTCATGCCTAGGCTTCTTAGTGGAAAGAAAAACTAATTGACGCTGCTTATAGAAATGATAATACACCGATTGCAATGCACAACATGGGATTCCCCCATGATAGTTCTTGCAGATAATCTTTTCAGATTTTTTTTTTTTGATTCGGGATATTAAAGTAGTTCGATGTGACAACCATTTGATGGAAATTCTTTAAAACCCCTTACAACAAGGATTGGAGCTTTAAAAATTTTTGCATTCCTGCCTCTCCTTCCATGTGGTAATAAAGTACTGATTGGGGAATTTGAAGTACCGTATAAATGGGAGTATAAGCCGACCTGAGTATAAAAAACAAGGCACCTAATTTTTTACACCAAAAAACTGGGAAAACCTATTGACCGAGTATGCGCCGAAGGGTGGGAAATGCATTGGTCACAGCCTGTCAATAACATGGCCACGTCTCGAGGCTGTTTGCAGACGACCCGAGAAAAAAAGAGGAGCCGGCGGCCGAGTTGTGAGTTTTTGGTGCTGAAAAACTCAGGTTTACACGAGTATATACGGTAAGTCTCCATTACGGCATTCAAGACCAGGAATAATCTTGATTTGAGAGAATGGGATATTATTACCAATAGCATTGCAGTGTGTAGATTACAATGGTAATTACAGAAACCAAGGTATCAAATAGTAGATCAAGATGAAGCGGGGAATATGTAGTTTGTACTTCTTTAAAAAATATAATTTCCTTTAATGCTAAATGAAAAATTTAAATATGGTGAAATTTAGAATGATATAAATTGTGTTGGTAATAGGTAACACATATTAACATTATTAGCAATTTTCCTCGAGACACCACAATGTGGATGTTATGTGTATGGGTGCACAGTGAAAAATGCCATCTTGATTCTTTGGGCACAGTAAGATATGGCAAAACATATTTCTATGAGTTTCTTTTTAACAATGTGCAGAATTAAAAGTATCGTTTTTGCATTGTCATTTTCCAAGTACAAAATACTTTGGGGACTATGGTTGGTGTAGGTGATTTTCAAAGTAAGGTCATTGGATATGACGTGTATGCATAATAAGGCTATAGGGAACAGAGCGAATTGGCATTGGCTCACATGGAGGGACTCCATGAGTTGATATTCATTCGGGGTTTATTACAGGCCGTTTCAGTGCTGCATGACGTCCATAAAATCATGAGTGCAAGAGTTTGACTAGGCATTGTAAGTGACTTTTTTACCTATAAGTACACAGAAGCTAGTTAAAAATAAAAAACATTAGAAAGGATTTGTGCTTTTTAAATTAATAGAGTTTATTGTGTGTTAAGAAGGCTGTTTTTTAGCGCTTTCTATCAGTACTTTTCACTTTGTTTAAATAAAATTTCAAATTAATCAGCCCACTTGTGTGATGCATCTTGAGTATACAGTGGGTATGGAAAGGAATTAGACGCCTGTTAACCCCTTAAACGCTCTGCCGTAGCTCTACGGGCAGAGGTATAAGGATGTGTGAAGAGGGCTCACGGCTGACTGAGTCCGCTTATGACAAAGTGGGGGTTGATTTGCTATTTTGCAAGCAAGAAGGAAAACCCCCACCGTAATAACCACGGCGTCGGTGCTTGACACCGATCGCGTTGGTATTAACCCTTCTAACGGGTCTGTCTATTGACACGAGGGCACATGGTCGTATGCAGGTTGTTAAAATGAGGACAGGGGCTCATTGTAATGTATTTGCCTGCAAAAGAATTGCCCATTATATTGCAATACTGTAGATTGCCAGTATGGTAGAGGTCGAGCGCTGGATCTGACCATCTAGGGTTAACTGTACCCTAGATGCGTCTAAAAAATGTGAAAAAAAAAAGAAAAAAAAAAAAAAAGAAAAAGCAAATAAGTTTTAAAAATAAAAAAAATTAATAAAATATTAATTTAAGTTCAAATCACCCCCCTGTCACCAGAACGGATATAAGAAACATAATAAACAGTAAAAATCACAGACACCATTAGGTATACGCCGCGTCACCAAAATGCGCCGATTATCAAAATATAAATACACGGTACGGGTGACCTCGAGGCGGGAAAATGGCGCCCAAATGTCTGAAATGACCGACTTTTTACACTTTTTACATAAGCTAAAAAACATGAAAATATAAAAATGAGCCAAAATGAAAAGAGTTTATTAGGTCCGAAGATGGCAAATTTTTTTTTAACTTTTGTACACATGCTTGTTTAATTTTGAAAAATGTTTATTAAAACACAATAAAACCTATAATAAATTGGTATCCCAAGCATGCAGCGGATCGCAGTCCGAACCAAAGAATAAAGTCAGGCATGTGCGCTGTTTTGGAGCGTAGAGGTGAATCGTAAAAAAACTGAGCCACAAGTAGCGTGACGCCACTGTGCGTATTTTTTAAAATTTTGTTTCTGGAAATCAGCCGGCGATATTTACTGACACTGGCAACTGCATGTACACAGTAAAATAAATACACAACTACCGTGAAACGTAAAATGTTCGCATCCAAAATAAGCCCCACACAGATCTGTACACGTAAAATACTGAAAAATTTATGGATTTTGAAGTTGGAGAGCGAGAAATGAGGCCGAAAAACCCCTGCGTCCTTACAGGGGTAATGTATTACTACGTGTTGTTTCATTGAGCAGCAATATGGTTACAGATCAAAAAAGTTCTTTGCTGCATCATCCTAGAACACTCTGCACCCCATCTTGACTAGAACAAAAAATGAAATATCACATGTTTTTAGTATTCAGAACCCTTGCGCATACCTTTTGAGCCATAGAACAGCTACATTCTGGGGAATAAGTCTTGGGGATCCTCTCTGTTTCCTCAGGCTGATGTTAACAATTAGTGAAACACCATCTTAAGTCTCTCTCCAGAAATGCGAAAATGGATTTAAGGTAGGGCTCTGCTGAGTCAGTCAAGAATGGTCACGAAGTTGTTTTAACCCTTTCCTGACATTTGACGGAATAGTACCAGCATAGGCGAGTTAGTTACGCATGCTTCTTGGCTCGGCTCCTTAACGGAAGCAGCACCAGAACGGCGGGTGTCGAAGGTTTATTATAGCCGACAACCCGCACTTAACGTACCGCGATCGAAGATTCTACCGATAGCAGGATATAACCCTAACACGTGTAAGGGCAGGATTCAACTCGAAGGGAACCCCCCACCCCTCGCAGCACCGGGATCTGCCAGTGTCCGGGGTGGCAGGCTAGCAGCATCTTCACTCCCCCGACGCGTGCGCAGATATTCCGGGGCCGCTAGTATTGAAACATGCTTCACATCCCTCCCAGACCCAGATGTGGGGCACGTCAAAGTCACCGCGCTCTTCATTTCCGGACCCAAAGAGCTGAGAGGGTGAAGCGAAGCGCCTAACTTGTTGTAGGCCAAGTTAGATTTTTTTGCTGTGGACCCCACCACCTCTAAGCCGGTGGGGAGGTAGCGTGTTTATAAGAAGAATTGGAGGGCAAAGGGGGAAGGCCCTCGGGGGGTTAGTGGTGTATTATAAAAAATAATGGTGGGAAAGGTTGGCTTAGGAGGAAGCAGAAATTATAGAAAGAATTTGGGGCCAGCCAGCCCCCTGTCATACAAGCATGCAGCCCCTGTAGCAACCAGTCTGCCAGCCCCCTGTAGCATACAGCCAGCCCGACGCGTAAAAAAAAAAAAAAACTTACATACCTTCGAGCCTCCGGCGCCCTGGTCCTTGGCGCGGCTTCTCTTCATTCTTCTTTTTGCTGTAACATCCGGCAGAGACACGTCCACGTGATCTGCCAGCTGGAAGATTGTATGTAAGCATTTCTGCCAGCTAATACAGCAAAAAGAAGAGGAGCCGCGTCGAGGATAGAGGCGCCGGAGGGTGAGTATGTAAGTTTATTCTTTTCATTTACTCGTGTATAAGCCGAGAGAGAGTCTTTCAGCCACATTTTTTGATGCTGCTGAAAACTCAGCTTATACCGAGTAATATACGGTGGTATATAAAATGACAGAAGGGAATATATATATTATATTTATATATATATATATATATATATATATATATATATATACATAATATATACACATTATATACACACCACATATAATATACTACATACATATATCGTATATTCCGGCATAGAAGACGACCTGGTGTATAAGAGACCCCCTACTTCCTGTTAAAATATAGAGTATAGAGATATTCGCCGTATAAGACTACCCCTTTCCAATGCAACAAAAACACCGAGTAAAAATTAAAAAAAAAAATGTTGAATTTTAACTGGCCTTTTTTTAATATTTAAATTCTTATGGACATGCAGGTATATAGCAGGAAAACTGTCACTCATAAAAATATGTTACCATACTGTACCTAAATTTTATTTTATTTTATTATATTCCAGTGCATGTACTCAGAAAAATTCCAATGCAATGAAAATGGTGAAAAACACTTGTGGGCTTGGATATTACGTCTTTCATGAGCGCCCCCAAATGACATGTCTAACTTTCTTCATGGGGTGGTACGATTAAGGGGATACCAAATTTGTAAGGTTTTATAAAGTTTTCATACATTTACAAAATTTTTTTTTTTTTTTTTAAATATATTATTATTCAATCATTATACTCATTAGAAAAAGATACCATGAGCACGTACAAAATCATATTTCACACAAAACTTTATACACAGTCCCCATTAGATCTACTTATATAACAAGACGAGAAAAGAAAGAAGATTTTTATGTTGTTTATCCCCTCTCCCTCCCTCCACCCTACCCCACCCTCCTGGCGACTAGCGGCCACCATCTGATCCATTCCTATGAATATCATTGTAAGAGCGTACATAAAGACAAGTGACTTATTATAGGGGAGGACCTTTCACCCCGCTTTAATTGGGCCTCATGTGTTATTGATACTCTTCGGCTCTATAAGCCAACTATCCTCATTCACAGCTCTTTTACACCCTTTCATATTCTTCATATTTTTTCTGCATAGAAAGAGTGTCAAGTATTCCCTCCCAGTCCTTTACCCTGGGCGCCTCCTTATCCTCCAATGTCTTAAGTATTAGTTAGCCATCAGTAGACCTTCAGAACACTCGGGATGAGCACTACTGCGCCTATAATACCAATTTCGTGCCAAGAATACAATTCTGCACACCCTAGCGGAATATCACAACTAAATACTCTCTGCAGTTTATTCACAATATTAATCCAGTACCGATGCAGCTTTGGACACCTCCAAACATAATGCACGAGGTCCGCGTCCAACAAGTGCATCTAGGGCACCTCTTTCATTTTTTTTTCCAGAGAATTTAACCGCTTTGGTGATAGATGCGCTTATGTACAATAAAGGTCTGGGATACAATAGAGACATATTCCTAATATCTTACTAGTATATATAATGAGTCCACCCACTCCTCCTCCGTCAGGTCCGGAATATTCTTTCGCCATTTTACATAGCACTCTTTGCCGGGAGACGATCTCACTTTTAGTCATCATTTATTATTCTAGACATCAAACCCTTTCGTTCAAGGGGGTGAACATATCTCTCAGGGGATGCTCTTCTTGCAGAAGTCCCTATTTAACAAACAACACTGAAGGCGCACTAAGCTGAGGATAAAAAAAAACAGTCCCTGGACTCCCAGACAAACTCTCGTGACCATATTTTCAATGACTTTAAACCATCCTCGCTAAACCTGATGTACATAATAAAACCCCTTTATCACTCCAAAATTCATCGAACCAAGTGCAACGGATTCCATTAGCAAATACCCATAGTGGTGTCCACATTTAAATATCCCCTAACCTTTTTGATTTTTAACCCTGTCCCACACCCTTGCATTAGTGCAAACAGCAAATCTCCTTAGAGTCCAACTTCGGGAAGACCGCTGTCTTCTAATAAACTCAATATATCAAAAACTATAACCATCTATATTTATTTTCAACGTAGTTAACCAATACCCTATCATAATCTATTAAATTGTGCCATTGTGCAGCTACAAAAATAGCCTGTGAAAATCTGGTAAAGCTAATCCACCCTTATCAATGAAGGTGCAATTTATTCAAACTATACGAGCATTTTTCCATCCCACAGGAAATGTTTAGGAGAGAGTCTAAAGTAGAGAATATCCTTCTAGGGATAATAGGACTTTCTGAAATAAGAATAGACCTGAGGCAGAATTACCATTTTAAAAATACATCTTGCTGCCAATGGGAGATTCAATCTATTCCACACCGTAATTTTGTCTAATCCTAGAAATAAGGGTTTTATATTAAGATCGTCATACTCACCGGCCTATTGCTGACTGCAATACCCAGATATCGAATTTCTCAACCACGGAGAGAAGGACCGACCGAGGGCGGAGATGCCATAGGAGAGTCCAAAGGTAAACATGCCGACTTGCTCCAGTTTATTCTGATACCCGACAGGGCCCGAATTTATCTATCAGATCCACCATACCTTTATGCCCTGCTCGGCGTATCTAAAAACAAGGAGCATGTCGTCCCTACAGCTGAATTCTTCTTTCTATCTGTCCCCATACACAACCCTCTTATATTCCCAGCTGTTCTTATGCTACATGCCAAGGGTTCTAGTATTACTGCAAATGCAGGGAGACAGGGGCACCCCTGCCTTGTTTCTAACAACTGCCAAGCAGCAGAAGCTTTACCATTGATACTAACCCTGGCCTGGGCCCCGCTATATAAGAGTTTCACCCAGTTTATAAATTGTGTGCCGAACCCCATTCTTTTCAAGACCGCCCATATATAATCCCATTCGACGCGATCAAACGCTTTCATCGCGTCCAGTGTGACCAACATGCGCGTCCCTGATGCTTCACTAGGGCATTGCATGCACCACCACATTCGCAGGATGTTATCTCTGACCGATCTCCCCGGCATGAACCCCGACTGATCCTCGTGTACAACTGAGCGTATGACCATCTGCAACCTAGTTGCGAGCACTTTAGCTAGGATCTTATAGTCGGAGTTCATACAAAAATGAAAACCTCCTGTACAAAAATTATTTTTTTGATTTTGCCAACTTCTGGCGCTAAAACTTTTTTTATACTTTGGTGTACGGCAGTGGGTGGAGTCATTTTTTGTGAAATTTGATAATTTTCAATGATATCATTTTAGGACTGTACGACCTTTTGATCACTTTTTATAGATTTTTTATATTATTTTCAAAATGGCAAAAAATGCCATTTTCGACTTTGGGCGCTATTTTCCGTTACGGGGTTAAACGCATTGTAAACCGTTATCATATTTTGATAGATCGGGCATTTTCGGACGCGTCGATACCTGATGTGTTTATGATTTTTACTGTTTACTTATATTTGGGAAACATATTGGCGTTTATAACCAAAATAGCCGATTAGGGTTGCACAATGTATTGAAACCTAAGTACTTAAGTTCGATACTTACAAACTCAAAACAGTTCAATACATGGTTTATGTCATTTTTGGTACTGTACCTCATCTGCAGAAAAACCTACTGCACGCATGCACACACTATGATGTCAGCAGGCGGTTGACATTATAGCGTGTGCACTGTCAACATGCACGGCCCTTCCGCTGGCGGAAAGAAGAGGACCTGAAGGTCCATCGGAAAGGTTAGTATTGACTTTTGAATAAAGACCCGAGTTTCAGCCGAGTTTGGGTTTTTCAGCACATCTTTTGTGCTGAAAAACCCGGCTTTTACGGTAATCCACTGCTGTCATCACTACCAAACAGCAACTCATAGCTGAAAGAATGAATTTCCTATAAAATTGTCTCACCTTTAATTGTTTCTTCTACAACTTCCACTACTCGATCTATCTGTTGCACCTAAGGAAAAAGAGAAAAAAGTGTATAAAAATATATTGTGCGAAATGAAACTCTCCTCAAATTTACATTACGATAAAGTTCCACATGTCATAGTGTACAATACATAACACGCATGCAACAACATTCACTTTTTTAGGGGGTCCAACATCTGAGAACCACGCTGATCAGCAAGTTATCTCCTATGTGGCAGGACAACCCCTTTCAGTGTACACATTGAACACCTCATAAAAGTTTAAGAGGTAAATAAAATGGAAGTTGGGCAAAGCAGAATGATGAAACCATATATAGTATTTAATATATGCAAATTAAAAAAAAAATATCAGGAGCTGGACACATTGTTAAGTGTTAAGTAGATCCTGTAATTTATTGAACAAAATATCTGTTTACTCAGAGACTAAGAATAAGTTGGAGTCTGTGACCATTCAGGTTTGAGTGGTTTCAAGGAAACTGAGGAGTTAGAAGTTTAGCTTATGTAATGTCCACAGCGCACCTGGGATGGCACCTGTGCACAAGTGGTGTTTATATGTTTCATGAGATAATATGTTCTTGTGGTGAACTGTGTTGTGTATCCCTTGTGCCATTGTAGTTGCAACAGTGAGACCCACAGTCTGTGATGGGAACTGCTTTGAGTAGTGTTACTTTCCAGAGGATTTCCAGTTTTCCCTAGAACCTGCTGGAAAGTAGGCGTGTCATGGTGGGCCACACCCACAAACCCTACCTGTAACAGGAGGGGCAGGAGTGGTGGTTCAGTTGGTCGGTTGAAACCAGACATGTCCGTCTGCTGCTACTGCTAAGGGAAGAATGAAGACCAAGTAGGAAAGCGGAGAAGAATTCACCAAGTTTGCTTTCCACAAAATCAGAAGCTACCATTACTATTAGTGGGAAATCCTCAAGTGAACTTGAGTATATTGAGTAAACTGTGCAGAGGCACCATATCTTTCTAGGATTCAAAGTGGTAGTTGTACAAGGAGCTTTAGATTTTCTAGGAACCCGCAAATAGTAGCCTTGGCTAAGACTGGATACTTAAAGGGGTATCTCATTTCAGCAAATTAATGTTATGGTTTGCATGATAAAAAATTATACATTTTTTTCAATTACTTTCAGTATCAATCTCACACAGTTATCTACATCTCTACTTGCTGTCCTTCTATAGTAAGTATTTTTACTTGAAGTGAACTGAAATCTGCCATGGTCACACAGGTGCATGGCTTGTTAGAATGACAGAGTAATCAGAGTTGTTGGTTATAACGAGCTGTGCAGAGGGTCGGTCTGTAGCTAGGGGTCGTCTGTAAGTCAGGTCCTTAAGGGGCTTCTCCAGTGCAAAGATTGACCTTACTATACATCATCTCACCACACTTATCACTTCATTATTCAGGGTCATTAAATCTTTGCCCCCTTTTCATGAAATCAAGTCGTTCCTGTATCCTGGCAGCTCCTGCACTACACCAGTCGGACATGTGCAGTCAGCTCCTCGTTCCCTGTTGTGGGGGTGTGGCTGCACCTTCCTCTGTATGAAGAAGCTGTGCTGACCAGGGGATTGTGGGAGATGTAATCTTTTAGCAGAATGGAGGGCAGCCGCAACAGTGAGATGTGAAGTGACAAGTGAAGGAAACAAAAGTATATAGCCCAGGGTGTGTGAGGTAAGGGTGTGTACTGTAATTATGCAAATAACTGGTCAGTTTAAAGAAAAAGTACATATATCTTTAGCGCCGCAAAATTGGCGTTCTGCATGTGCAGATAGCAGGCTGCCGGCTGCATGGTTCGGGACCGAAGCCGGAGCTACTGCGCATTCGCAGAACACTGGCTTTGTGCACGAGGGTGTGCAGTCCTCGTAACTGCACGCTGAAGATATCTGGGTAAGCGGAATTAGGGGCTACTGGAGCATGAAGTGCCGCACCATGTGGCCTCAGCTCTGGCTACTTCACGTCCTACTAGCCTCTTTGGTAAATAAGCATATCATCTCAATTAAAAAGATTAAAAAGATAAAGGGGACTAAAGGATTAGCCCTTAAAAGGGCTAGCCTTACATACATCAGAGGCACATACCACCGAATCTACCTAAAGGAAACCAAGTGGTAGGTTATACACATATACATGGCACCAGCTCAGGGTGAGCTGGTGCCAGAGCATATTTTTGTTAGGGGAACAAAGCCTTTATCGCAGAATTTTAAGTATATTAACTTATAACTCGGCGCACCGCCACTTGGGCACAGTGCACCATGCGCGCGGCCCGTGCGTGCGCCGGATTCTAAAGTGCTGGAGAGCCGGTGACATCACCGAGCTTCCGGCACTTTAGAATCGGTTGCACGCACGGGGTGCGCATGGTGCGCCGTGCCCAAGTGCGGTTGCGCCGGAGTTATAAGTTAATGATAACTTATAATCTGCGCTAAGCTTTGTTCCCCTAACAAAAATATGCTCTGGCACCAGCTCACCCTGAGCTGGTGCCATGTATATGTGTATAAACCTACCACTTTTAAGTGGTAGGTTTCCTTTAATTTCGAAGGATGATTTGGCTTCAGTTTGGCATCCACAAACTATAGATAGTCTGAGGGACAGTTAACAATGGTTCTGACTAAAATATGCTTGTATAGTCGCAAAAAAAAATTGTCTGTGTGCATCAATCCATATTCACTGTCCTGTGCCGCCAGGCCTTAAAGGGGGTGTCCAGGATAAGCATAATCAATCATAAGAAATCGGTCCGTAAAATATAAGCTAATATGTAATTAGTTGTTATTTAAAATGTTGCTCCCTCTTAGCAGAAAATGCTGGTGACATACATTATGATGGAGAATTAAAAATGCTTCTGGCCTTTAATCAGTCCGTTAATTTCCTCCGCGCGGGTTCCGTTGCAGAGCCCCCAGGAGGCCGCTGGTCACATGTGCACCGGCCTGGGCAGGTCATGTGATCACACACTAAGTTTGCTGTAATTGGTTGGTTGCATGCATCTAGATGGTCAGTGTGCAGTAGTGATGGCAGTTACACGTCATTACTATGGTAACAGAGCAGAGAAAGTCTTTTACATTATCACTGGGAGCAGAGCATAAGAGGGAGGAGGAGTTATTGAGAACTAAAGGATCATGGAACATTAGTTTCCAGTTGCGGCCATCTTAGTGATAACCCACCTACTTTAAGAGGCCATAAATTTTGTAAATCATAAAATCAAACTATTTAAGCTCCATTTTGTGACTAATGTCATGTTGTTGTATCATTTATTATATCATCATGGTGTTTTGTGTCAGACGTTCATATTTCGGAATACCATCCCCTTTAACCATTCATGACATGGGCATTTGAAAGGTGAGGAATGAAACACAAAGTGTCAAGTTGTCCAAATATACTATCCTAAATGCTCGTTTCCCCACCTTCTTTACAGTAAATGTAGAGATCATATAGCACTCTAAATAGTGCATTTAAACATCTTCTTGTAGGATGGGAAAACACGATTGAAACGTGAATGGTGCAAAACCATCAGGTGTCCATCATAAAGATGTATTAGGAAACCATTAGAATCTGCATCTAAAAATCACAATATTCAGTGTCAGAGGTGAACTGCAAATCGGCAGGTATCTAGAGCCAAAACTACTCCAACAATAACAGAGAAGCCCTCTGCTAGTTCCAATTTAAGTAATCACATTTTTATGTTCCAAGCAAACACAACCGCAAATGTATCCGAAAGTCTAGAATACTTTAATGGAGATCAATCATCATACAAAAAGAAAAAGACACCCACAAGTCAAATGTGGTGGACAGACGCCATTTCATTCTCGCTGATGTATAGCAAGCATACTTTGTGCCTGATCAGACAGATCATGCACAGGCGAAACAGCAGAAAGATTAAACTTTAAACATGTTTGCCAAACTTAATTCGGTCATTATCTTCTGATCACACACAATACTGCTCAGAAAATCCAATTTTATTTTCTTATCCTACCTATGTCAACTGCACTTCCCCAACTGACCTTGCTTACAGATTTACAATAGGCATCAGAGACAAAATTTCACGGACAGGGAACATAAAAAGAAAATAAATTTATTATGCTCCAGTCCAGTCCCGTGGACTGTTTGTGGCTTAGGGTGGTGGTCACATGTTTAGCTCTATCATACCGTTTTGTAGCGGAATAAAAGCGCACTGGGGGGCGGCCCGTGATTATCACATATGCGTCTGCATACAAACGCATGCGATCAGCAACCAGTGCCGTAATGCATTTACACAATACAAGACACCGTGTATTGATTGCCGATCGCATGTGGGGCTGCCACAGTGCATTTTGATTCTGTTACTAAACAAAATCAAAACAAAACGTGTGACACCACCCTCCAGCAGTGTGAGCTCCTCTCTAACGCCAAGGCATAGAAAAGGATTGCTGAGCAATGGAATTCAGTGGTGTATGTATGAGCGCCATAGAAAAACATAGGGACAAATGCTGGCAACTGAAACAACATCTCGCACCAAGCCATTATTTGTGGGGGTTTTTCCATTAGACATTAAAACACAACTCCAAATGAGTTTATATCTGATTTACCAAATTAGCATGTGGACCACCCCCTTTAAAAACAAACAGAATGGTCCTCAGCATTGTGCTACACACCCTTTTCTTCCAGAGTTATGTGGTGCATCTTCTTTCTGAAATGTTTGACAAATCTAAAAATCTCTCAATCTTGCTGTATGTGCCCTGAGGGCTTGGAGGACAGTGTGGTCCCAATAATGAGGTCAATGGAGGACAGGTGCTGCGCACTATAAAGTACTCGGGGGACAGGGACGAGGGGCATTTTGTACACTACGGGCATCCCCCGTTTTACATACAAGTAGGGTCTGTAGGTTTGTTCTTAAGTGAATTTGTATTCAACTTAACCCGCGGTATTGCGTTTTAAACACTTTTAAACTTTATTGCCGGCGAGGGAGGTACGCGCTCGGCGCTTACCGTGCGCGGCTACATAGGAAGTGAAGGAGAGCACCGCGCATGGTAAGCAAGCGCATACCTCCTGCGCCGCTTAAAGTTTTAAAAAGTGTTTTAAACAAAAAAAAACCCGCGATACCGCGGTTAAAACACTACCAAAAATAAAAAAAACAAAGTTTACCGGTATCTTTTGTTTTTACCTTTATGTTAAAGCGAAAGCATTCCCTCTTTTGTGAAAAATGCTGTTAACAGGTTTCCTTTAATGTAAACCTGTTTGATTTTTACTGATCTGAAAACTGTATATGATAAAAGGAAATTCACCTTGCCTTTTACATGATTTTGAGAAATAGAGTATGGTCTCCTGCACATAATGTGTGCCGTTTCATGTACCATCCTCTATTACTAGGTCACTGGGTGCCATGCGTGGGCACAGCCACTGCAACATTGCACTTAGTTGAAGTAGGTAAATTGTAGTGACCGATTCCCTTTATCAGTGATGGCGAACCTTTTGGAGACAGAGTGCCCAAACTACAACAAAAATCCACTTATTTACTGTGAGGTGCCAACATGGCATTTTAAACAGTAACTTATTGCTACCTGTTCTTCCAATCTTTCAATCGTATCGGCCCCCTGGGGAAACCAATACAATTGACAAAAGAAGGGCAAATTCAGACTCAGACATTGTAGCTTCTCTCCTGGGTATCTCAGTAGAGGAAGAATGGCGAGTCCAGCAGGAGGACCTCCAGAGATATTGCAGTTCTTTCAACAACTTCTCAATTTTCATACAGTTCCAAACAGCTTTAAAATAGCGCTGAGAGCAGCATCTCTTGCCCGGGACTGGAGGAAGATTTGGTGGATTTGGTCCTATTTGGTGAACTCTGTTGTGGTCTGAGTGCTCACAGAAATGGCACCTGTGCCATAGGTTCGCCACCACTGCCCGATATGATGGCAACAAGTTTATTCTTTAATTACAATATCAGAATACCTACAGGCTCTTGCATGACACCATTTCTACAGGCTAAATGTGTTTACAGAGAGGCCAGGCAATGCTTCAAGCATTTAATTAAATTAATGGGGAAATAATAAAAAGTATGATCTTTTAACTGTAGGTTTCTTTGCTACATGTTTCTTTTCCTTTGTCTGAGCCACACGCAACAAGTAGTATTTCAAATGTTTCTCTGTGTATAAATAAAATTTTCCGTCCTAAAGCCTTAAGAATTTGAAGTAGATTCACTCCCATGGCAAATGCTGCAGTAGAGAGGACTGGCAGGCTTTTTAAGCCTGTGACAATTAATTCGGCTGCACTCCTTGAGATAAGTGGATGCCCTGCGTGATCCCACTATTGCTTATAGCTCTAAAGCAAGACATGGCACCAGAAAACCATAGTCACAAATAGCTCGCAAGTTGAAAGCTTTTCAACCTCATTCAAATAATAAGAACTACATTTTTTTCCATTTGGTTTGGAGGGCAGGTTGGGTCGTTGAAAACCTCACTCGCATCAATTTTAATTAAATTGCTTACTTCTCCTGAAAGTGTGTGCTCGTCTGTGTGTTCATTTTCACTTCTCTACTCTGTAATTTGGAGGTTTAAGTCACCAGCAGAGAACAGAAATGTATTATTGCATATGAATGCCATGGAAACAGATGGCTTAAGAAAATGATTCACCACTGCATTAACAGAGAAAAAGGAGCTTTTTTTTAGTAAGGGTAGTGGTTAAAAAAAATATTTTTAAACCTTATTAGACCATTTGATTTACTGGCAAGTTTTTAAACTTTCAGAACTAATGTTTTTATTTTATATCCAGTAAAATTAAAGCAATATTCCCTGAACAAAGAAAATAGCCAAAGGAAACAAACCAAACTACTGCCCGTTTAGTATTTATGAATGCATACAAATACATTAAAAAGAAATCTAGCATTATAATGACACTAAAATTAAGTTAAACATACTCACCTTACATCCTTTCACCCTGGCAGTGGTCTTCTTTAATCTTGACACTAGCATCACCTGCAAAAAAATCAGGTCGGATCGCCGGGACGCAATGTGGCAAGCTTGAAAAATACCACCATTGGGATCAAGATGCAGAGGATGTTAGGGAAGTATGTTTGGCAGAATTTACCACACCTGAACGCATCTGTGGGTACATTCACCGTGCGGGCATACCGTGAGGGTGACCCCTCCTCCCTCCATAGAGAATAGTGGCGCACAGCCGCACACACGCCAAAAGATTGAGCACGCTCTATCTTTTTGCGTTGTGCGGCCCGGATCGGTGCCACACATGTGTGGCACTGTATCCCTGCCGTGCCGCTTTTGTCGTCTATGGGGACGTACATGTGGCCGCATGTACATCCCCGCAGATGGCCATGTGAATGAGCCCTTAAAAGAAATGCATGACATCCAGAGGTAACATGAATGCCTGTAAAAACATCTGACTGTAAAAGGCAGTTTTAGTCCTTCAATAAAGCCTCAAAAAGCATCTAAAAACCAATGGACTGTTCCCAGTACTTGGGGGACAATGAAAAAGACAACACAGCAGAACTGCTGGTGCAGCATTTGACCAAAAAATTTGAGAATATGTAGTTTGGAGCCTGCAGCTGACACTCTCTGAAAGTTCTACACATGAACAAGTCAAAGAGCATTTGAGAATAAGAGAAGATGTCAGTCTTTCGAAGGATGATTTGCTTCAGTTTGGCATCCATATAAACTATAGTCTGAGGGATCAGTTAACAATGGTTCTGACTAAAATATGCTTGTATAGTCGCAAAAAAAAAAAAATTTGTCTGTGTGCATCAATCCATATTCACTGTCCTGTGCCACTGGCCTTAAAGGGGTGTTCCAGGAATAAGCATAATTCATATAGAAATCGGTCCGTAAAATATAAGCTAATATGTAATTAGTTGTTATTTAAAATGTTTCTCCCCTTAGCAGAAAATGCTGGTGACATACATTATGATGGAGAATCAGTCCGTTAATTTCCTCCGCGCGGTCCGTTGCAGAGCATACACAGGAGGCCGCTGGTCACATGTGCACCGGCCTGGGCAGGTCATGTGATCACCACTAAGTTTGGCTGTAATTGGTTGGTTGCAGTGCATCTAGTATGGTCAGTGTCGTAGTGGCAGTTACACGTCATTACTATGGTAAAAGAGCAGGAAAGTCTTTTACATTATCACTGGGAGCAGAGCATAAGAGGGAGGAGGAGTTACTGAGAACTAAAGGATCATGGAACATGTAGTTTCCAGTTGCGGCCATCTTAGTGATAACTCCACCTACTTTAAAGAGGCCATAAATTTTGTAAATCATAAAATCAAACTATTTAAGCTCCATTTTGTGACTAATGTCATGTATTGTTGTATTCATTTATTTATATCATCATGGGTTTTTGTGTCAGACGTTCATATTATCGGAATACCCCTTTAACCATTCATGACATGGCATTTGAAAGGTGAGGAATGAAACACCAAAGTGTCAAGTTGTGCCAAATATACTATCCTAAATGCTCGTTTCCCCACCTTCTTTACAGTAAATGTAGAGATCAATATAGCACTCTAAATAGTGCATTTTAACATTGCTCTGTAGGATGGGAAACACAGATTGAAACCGTGAATGAGTGCAAAACCATCAGGTGTCCAATAAAGATGTATTAGGAAACCATTAGAATCTGCATCTAAAAATCACAATATTCAGTGTCAGAGGTGAACTGCAAATCGGCAGGTACTCTAGCCAAAACTACTCCAACAATAACAGAGATAAGCCCTCTGCTTAGTTCCAATTTAAAGTAATCACATTTTTATGTTCCAAGCAAACACAACGCAAATGTAATCCGAAAGTCTAGAATACTTTAATGGAGATCAATCATCATACAAAAAGAAAAAGACACCCACAAGTCAAATGTGGTGGACAGACGCCATTTCATTCTCGCTGATGTATTAAGCAAGCATACATTTGTGCCTTGATCAAGACAAGATCATGCACAGGCGAAACAGCATGAAAGATTAAACTTTAAACATGTTTGCCAAACTTAATTCAGGTCATTACTTCTGATGCACACAAATACTGCTCAGAAATCCAATTTTATTTCTTATCCTACCTATGTCAACTGCACTTCCCCAACTGACCTTGCTTACAGATTTACAATAGGGCATCAGAGACAAAATTTCACGGACAGGGAACATAAAAAGAAAATAAATTTATTATGCTCCAGTCCAGTCCCGTGGACTGTTTGTGGCTTAGGGTGGTGTCACATGTTAGCTCTATCATACCGTTTTGTAGCGGAATAAAAGCGCACTGGGGCGGCCCGTGAATTATCACATATGCGTCTGCATACAAACGCATGCGATCAGCAACCAGTGCCGTAATGCATTTACACAATACAAGACACCGTGTATTGATTGCCGATCGCATGTGGGCTGCCACAGTGCATTTTGATTCTGTTACTAAACAGAATCAAAACAAGAACGTGTGACACCACCCTCAGCAGGTGAGCTCCTCTCTAACGCCAAGGACAATAGAAAAGGATTGCTGAGCAATGGAATTCAGTGGTGTATGTATGAGCGCATAGAAAAACATAGGGACAAATGCTGGCAACTGAAACAACATCTCGCACCAAGCCCAATTTTGTGGGGGTTTTTTCCATTAGACATTAAAACACAACTCCAAATGAGTTTATACTGATTTACCAAATTAGCATGTGACCCCCCCTTTAAAAACAAACAGAATGGTCCTCAGCATTGTGCTACACACCCTTTTCTTTCCAGAGTTATGGCATCTTCTTTTCTGAAAGTGTTTGACAAAAATCTCTCAACCTCTTGCTGTATGTGCCCTGAGGGCATTGGGAGGACAGGGGGTCCCAATATGATGGCAATGGAGGACAGAGTGCGCCACTATGAAAGTACTGGAGGACAGGGACGAGGGGCATTTATTGTACACTACAGGCAGTCCCCGGGTTACATACAAGATAGATACTCAGACCAGCCCTTCTGGCACCAACAGCCATGCCACGTTCAAAAGGCACTCAAATCACATTTCTTCCCCATACTGATGCTCGGTTTGAACTGCAGGAGATTGTCTTGACCATGTCTACATGCCTAAATGCACTGAGTTGCCGCCATGTGATTGGCTGATTAGAAATTAAGTGTTAACAAGCAGTTGGACAGGTGTACCTAATAAAGCCTAAATGCACTGAGTTGCCGCCATGTGATTGGCTGATTAGAAATTAAGTGTTAACAAGCAGTTGGACAGGTGTACCTAATAAAGTGGCCGGTGAGTGTATACACATATACATATACATACATACATACATACATACATACATACACACACACACACACACACACACACACACACACACACACACATATATACACTGTCACCAGCTCACCCTGAGCTGGTGCCATGTATATGTGTATAAACCTACCACTTTTAAGTGGTAGGTTTCCTTTAATAGGTATATCTGTGGTGGTAGGTTTCCTTTAAGTTTACCGGTATCTTTTGTTTTTACCTTTATGTTAAAGCGCCTAAATGCACTGAGTTGCCGCCATGTGATTGGCTGATTAGAAATTAAGTGTTAACAAGCAGTTGGACAGGTGTACCTAATAAAGTGGCCGGTGAGTGTATACACATATACATATACATACATACATACATACATACATACATACACACACACACACACACACACACACACACACACACACATATATACAACACACACACACACACACACACACACACACACACACACATATATACATACATATACACACATAATCAATGCCACCACACATTCTCTGCAAACCATACATATACACACATAATCAATGCCACCACACATTCTCTGCAAACCTCCTGAAAGGAAGTTGTTCACATTGCGCACTGCCTCGGAATGCAAGTTTTCCAGTGGTCAGAATATTGCACAATTAGACAGGCTTTGAAAGGAAATCTTCCATCAAAATCCATCAAGATAAAACATGGACACTTAATCATAGATCCAGGCACCGTGACTGTAGTAATCTTCTTATATTTGTTATCCATGGCCTCCTTCCTTCTAAAATCAACTTCAAACAATAGGCAAATAAGCCTGAGAGGCTCTAGTTGGTGTTTCCTGAGCCTCTCAGTGATGTATTTTCACTGGTTGTTAAAATGAGCAGAGCATGTCTCGCTGCATTCACATGGCCGTTGGGGGACTATATACATCCCACATTCGCAGGCAATGGGTGCAAGGGCACCATACCGTTTCGTAACTGGTGAAAAGATAGGACATTTCAACCTATCCAAAGAAAACAAAGCAGTGCTCACCACACCCCTACTCTCCATTGCGCTGTGTGCCCGCCATGCTACGGTACAGCGAGCACACGTGATAAGACTAGAGCCCCTCAGGCTCATTTGCATAATTTTAATGTTGATTTTAGAAGGAAGGAGGCCATGGATAACAAACCAAATAAGATTACCACAGTCAATGTGCCTGGATCTATGAGCAAGTGTCTCTAGTTTATCATGATTGATTTTGATGGTAGATTTCCTCTAAAATTAATGGATTATTTAAAAGTCAGTATACAATAAGGACAGGAAAAAAAGGGACCAAGTTATCTCATTTGATCTGCTGCAAGGAACACCTAGAAAAGATGGTGTAGTTCTCCCTGCTTAACACATGGCAGGAAAATGTGTCAAATACCTTACATGTAAGCCCTGTATCTCCCCAGCCAGCAGGTCATCTTCCCCGCTGCCCGGGCATCCTCCCCTCTCTCATCACGACCTGAGGACACAGATCTTGATGAGAGCATGTGGATTACATTTCCCTGCAGGTGCAAGCCTCCCGGAGAATAAGACTCCTGGAGGCTGCAGGACCTGTGATCATGTCATGATCACATGACCGGCAGTAGAAAGTAATGCACAGAGCTGCATGAGTGAGGTGAGGAGTAAACATAACATTAGCTAAGGGAAAGGGGAGAACATAGGGGGAGCACATTACTTGCTGGGGGGAGCTGTGGAGGACACATTACTTGCTGTGGGGGGCACATTACTTGCTGGAGGAATGGGGTTGTGGGGGACACATTACTTGCAGGGGGGAGTTGTGGGGGGACATTGTTCGGGAGCTGTGTGGGGGACATTTCTGGGGGCTGTCTAGTGCACATTTCCTGGGGCGTGTTCACACTTGACACTAGGACAGGCCTCAGTTTGATCTCATATGTTTTCCTGTAAAACACTTGTGATCAGTAACAAGCACCTGGTTTTGTTTAAATGCAAGACAAATCTGTGAGCGCAGCCTTACAGTATTTGGGGAGAGTTTTAGGGGCAGCAGCAGTATAAAGCTGTCAGGGAACCAAGATGTAGGGACAATGAGGAACATAAGATGTGGTGATGCCTAATGAAGAATATGGAGGACGCGTCACCTGCAGTCACTGGGTGCAAGTAGGGATTTCTCCTGTATTTCTGTAGCTGTATATACTAGAAGTAAAGTTGATATTGGAACAGCCACATGTGAGAAGTTATGTACAGGAGGGGGCATTACTGAAAAGCCTGTAATGAGGTAAATAAATAAAAAACACTTAAGATCAGAAGACTGAACTTATCATACATTATGTACGTTAGCAATTATCTTTGAGAGGGCAACGCTTGAAGGCAAGAATTTGACAATGAAATTTTGGCTGACCATCCCCACAATTTCACGGAGTCTATGCTCTTGTCCGTTACCTCTCTCAAGAGTCTATGCTCTTTCTTGTCCGTTACCTCTCTCAAGAGTCTATGCTCTTTCTTGTCCGTTACCTCTCTCAAGAGCAGAGGTCGCGATAACGCCTCTACACGCGTCATAGACGCGTTTAGAGGCTGATTTACTCCCCAAAAAAATCACCAAGCGTATTAATACGCTTGGTGATCTTCCTGAGAGCTGCCGCTTCCAAGCGGTGACACTGCCGGCTGCGATCCTGCAAGATATTCTCTGCAGGATCGCAGCGCTGAGTGGCTGGAGGCAGGACAGGGAGGGACTTCCAGCTCACTGTCCGTGCCTCTCCCGCGGGGAGCCGAGCGAGTGGTGGGGGCGGAGCCGAGCGAGTGGTGGGGGCGGAGCCGAGCGAGTGGTGAGAGATGGAGGAGCCGAGCGGGGGGTGGGGGAGGGATATCTGTTGCCGGGGCTGTGCTCCTGATCGGTGTGCGATCGTGCACACAGCCAGTAACAGGATCGTGCTGTCTATGTGACCCCAGTGGTTCGCCTCAGTTCAAGCTTCTGGGGTCTGTCATTGACACCTGTCCCACGCTTCCTGTTTGTCAGACTATGGATTGCCTGCGCATTCCT
This sequence comes from Engystomops pustulosus, assembly GCA_019512145.1. Taxonomy (NCBI): domain Eukaryota; kingdom Metazoa; phylum Chordata; class Amphibia; order Anura; family Leptodactylidae; genus Engystomops; species Engystomops pustulosus. Next base: position 76,553,059 of record CM033645.1, read on the forward strand.
ATGGGCGCCGGCTGCACTGGGGGCAGGTAGCAGGTCACAACCTGGTGGAACGGACCTGGTGGTACCTGAGTAGCACGCCGGCTGTGCAAGCTAGAGATGCGCAAGGCTTTGTGCTGTGCGGGCTCTGTGTAAAAACTGGTATCACATTTATGAACTCCGTCCAGGTGTACAGCTGTGTTGTCAACCGAGGATTCAGACGGGCGCTTTGAGTTGAGTAGGATTCCACTACCGTCTGATCTGCTGAGCTCAGACTGATTATGGTTACGTAGAGTATATGAATATTTGTTTTATTTGTATTGGCAATTTAACTTATTTGGTTGGGGGGTGACGGTGGTAAAATCTAGATTGTATTTGGTATTGTGTATTTAATGCTTTTGTTTTGTTGTTATGTGGCTTATCTAGTTGCTTGAGGAACACTGTGGTGGGCGGTCATTTCGCTCTGGGGGATAAAAGAGAGATCTTACTATTTAAATTTGTGTGTCCTATGGTGAGTTACTGACGGGGAGTTGCACTGGGCCTCATGGTGAGCCTCTCACAAAACCTTTTGGCTAGAACAAGCAGGGTAGACGCTGGGTCTCTGGGTATATATCAGTGGGGATGGGAAAAAATGTTATCCCTGAACCATCGACCTTTCTTGAGACAATGGGATGGACTGAAGTTACTTTATGTGGCACGAAAGGCGTATACAGTAGCAAGTTGACGAGGGTGGTAGTCGAAACTGGAAGTCAGAGAGGGGTAAGGTCTTGTGAGCGTTTTGTGAGAAAAATACATTTAAAAGATTTTGTAGTCGCGTCACGCTTATAGTTTTGACCAGGGCGCAAAGGAGGGAAGCATTAAACCAGGTGTATGATGGCTAATGGTTATTTGTGGAGTGAAGATAGCCTGTTTTTAATAGAAGAGGTCTCTTCTGTGAACAGATAATTTATTCACTATGAGAGTGGTCTATCTCTGATTTGGGCCAAAGGGCAAATATAAATTATATTCATTACTATAGGCCGTGAATAATTAATAATTTTTGGCATAGGTTTTCAAGGGTTTAGAGGCGGCTTCTGAAGCGTGCGCCCTAGACAACCAGGGGACCGTTACAACATACAGACTCTACACCGGCCACTTTATTGGTACAGGCCATGCAAGTAATAGGTGGGACCCCCGTTCTGCCTTCAGAAAACTGCCTCAGTTCTTCGTGGCATAGATTCATAAAGTGCTGGAGCATCCTCAGAATTTTTGGTTCCTATTGACATGATGGTGCGAACGACAGTTGCCTAGGTTCGATTGGCCGGCAGGGTGGGTTGGGGTGGCCGCACATCCTGCGATCGAGAAATCTTGTCCGTTCCAATTCCCACCTACATCCCAAAGATGCCTTAGGTATTGATTGAGAGTCTTGGGGGGTGGTGGACTGGTGGTTAGGACCATGGGTGAGTTAACGTGAACTCTTGTCAGGTTCATAAGACAGTCTGAGGATGGATGCCATCTTTATGACATTGCTCATTGATCCTGCTGAAAGGCATATCCGATCCCAGCAAGTTGTGGGTAGGGTACATTGGAGTGTGTCATACAGAGGGATTAACATGGTCAGCAACAAGTAGGGGCTCAGGGGGTAGGTCATAGCTGCGGCGATGTTGTGGGTGGACAAGGAGTGACAGAATCTATTCCCACAGCCTGACAGGCGCTGGGGGGGTCGGACACACCACCCTACCTGCAGCCGTGTTGCACATACAGAGGACAGGATGGATCCAGTGCATGGTGTGCAGTTTGTTGTCACAGCAGCCAATTTGACTGACCCTATACCCTCGAATGTCGGACAGCATAAATTTCGATGCAGCATCATCAGACGCGAGGGGAGCAACGTTTTTTTCCAATCGTTTAACTGTCGCAATTTGTCATGAGCTTGTGCAACTTGTAGCCCAGCAGTATCCTTGTTGCTATAGTGCTGGAAATAGAGGTGCTCGCCTGTGGTGGGTCTATCCGTTGCGTTTGCTGTAGCCAAGTCTGCCGCTGCAGAAGTTCACCCACTGTACTGCGGTTGCGTTAGTTGCATGCTCCGTGGTCTAAAACGTGACCTGCCGGTTGTTTGTAACGGTGGGCAGGAATTGAGTCACTTTGTTTTTGCTTTGCCTTTCAGCTACACCAGTTCTGCCCATGGGTCGTCCTCTGACCTCTGGCATCAACAAACTGTCCGTTCCACACAAGACGCGCGCCTGCACGCGTGGATGTTGTTTTTTCTTTGTCTCTAGGCTGACCATGGTCTCTGTAAACCCTAAGCATGGTTTAGGTGTGAAAAGCCCAGTAGAATCAGCAGTTTTTTACTTGAATACTCAGACAGCCCTTCTGGCACCGAATCACCAGCCACGGTCAAGATGGCACTTCAACATCCCTTGTACGTTTCCCCCAATAACTGAATCTCTCGTTTTAACTGCCAGGAGATTGTCTTGACGCCATGTCTATATGCCTAAGGGATTGCCGGGGGGGGGGGGCCATTGTGATTGGCGTATTAGAAATTACAGTGTTAACGAAGCCGTGATTGGACAGGGATGAGCCTGGTAATAGTAGCGACCGAGAGTAGAGTGTATTGTTACATGTTTTTTTAGAGTCATTCGTAAGAGACAGAATTTCCAGGTCCGTCTTTGGGAATGAGCAAAGGTTGTTCAAACATGTATTTTCAATCTAATATTAAAAAAAAATAAAAGCAACGTTGAGGAGCATAATTAATCCTTTGTCAGTTGAGAGGGAGGGAGTGTCAAAATATCAGAATTTTTCTTAGTATTGGTATTGGTATCTAGTATTATGGCAGTTACTCCATATCGGGTTTTCCATTCATTAGGAGAAAAGGGGGGGAAATCATTTGCAAAGGGGTCTGGGAAGGGTTTCATAAGGGCCGGCTTAGGTTAAGATTCTACAGTCTGTTAGGAAAGGGAATGTCTATATATGACAATCATTGCATATTTTTTCATAAAATGGGCGGGAGTCACATTCAAGATGGTCTGTCATAGATTTTTTATTTCAGTAGGAGAGAAGAAATAGACTGGGACAATTGTAGATGTAGGTTCCAGGCACTATCTATTCTCTCTCTTGGTGGTGGAAGGTGTATGTTTGATCATACCCTGGTGCGTTTGTGCGTGGCGTACATGGTAGATTACCACTTTGCATTTTCCCAGTGGTGAGTGCAGAAAGAGACTCTGTATCAGTATCTTAGCCTAAGTGCTTTTCAGGGAGCTTGGATTTTATTGTCTATGGCATAATGTGAAAAAGTCAACCAGGCAGACAGCATACAAACAGGTACCTCGGGAACTTAGGACACCACCGTTCTCAGCGACCACTCACCGATCGAGAGGCCGCGCCCAGGTGAGTCCACCTTCGTCCGGCATGCCGCACAAAGGTGGCGGAGAGGCATAATAATCGCAATTACCTGAGCAGAGACTCCATCGATTAAATGTGTGGGCCTGCGCTTGTTCGGGACATCTTCTGGCAGCGGGGACTAGCGTGGGGAAAGTGGGGTCCAAGATATACGTGTAGTTGCGTCTTGTCAGATAGCAGGATGTACTAAAGACAGGATAGTGCGCGTCCTAAACTGGTGTCCTTTAGTTAATTATTTCTCCCTAAGTGAGCTTCCAGTAGTGTGGGGTATTCAACCGATACAAAGAAGCAATCTCAGCAAGATCTATTTTTGATTGCAGGGGGTTTATCATATAGTCAAGAGTCAAAACCATGTACAACCAATACTATTCAGAGCGCAACAATTGACAAATGTTTTTGTATCATTCTTATTGTGTACCAGGGTGGGGAAGTGAGGCCTAGACTGTGGTTGTCTTTGTCTAAGTGGTACCTTTATGCTTCATGCTTTCCAATTCGGGGTTTATCAGTAGGTATGATGTAGAACAGGGGGGATTTTGTGTAAAAAAGCATTGCAGCTCCTATATTCGCAAACCTCCCTTGAAGCCAACGAATATGTGCATGATTCTCTACGATACATGTGTTTTTCCCTGGTACATGACTATATCACAGTACCCTCTTGATGGCACAGATCCAGACACTGGGCTGGGCCATAACACCAGCACAGGTGGCTGAGGTGTGATGTAACTTGAGTACCTTAAGTGAACTCAAATATTAGGATATTATCACTTGGTAATGGTCCGCACCAGTTAAAATCCAGACAAAACCCTGCTGCACTAAAAACCCGCATGTAATAACCAGACGTGAGGTAAAAGTACAAGTACGGAACGCTTCATTACACTGCGGATGATTATCTGTCCAGGTATGAATCCAGGTGATTCTCGGGGTATATGGATGGAGGACACGGACAACCAGAGTACTGCATTCGTTCACAACCTGAATAGATTGAAGGGCAGACCAACACGATCGGAGTAGGAAGCTTCACCCCCCACACGACCTTTTCCAGAACTATTAGGGTAGGTCTGTGTGGTCCTATGAATGCGAAGCTAGACTAGTCATGGTGAATCTTTGGCCAGGACAGAAGACAACATCGACTGATAGAAGAAGCATCCCATGAAAGGTTGTTCGTAGCTGCAGGTATATCCATGCCGTACGGACGCAGTATAGTAATAGCACCAGGGTTCTAAGCTTCAAACATGATGGTAGAGGAGGCTCAGGAATATGAAAACGAGTATAAAGAAAAAAAGGGGGGGGGGAGAGGGCAAGGGTAGGGGGGGCAGGGGGTCCGGAGTTTGTGGCTCAACCAACAATGGGGTAACTTGAGGTATTCCTAGAATATGGAAATGAATAAATAGACCAATTATAAATACAGTTACGAGAGAGAGAAATATGTAGAGATGACGGGGTGAAGTTGGAAAACGGCAGAACAAGACATCATTTTCAGTAGTGAATAAACGAACACATAGTCAGTCGGACGAATGAGCCAGGAATTTTCAAGACGCCGGGTCATGTTTTGGGCCATGTTATTATCAGGACAGATCTCTGGCAATTTGTCCACTGTCGATAGAAAGAAAAAAGGTGGGGGGAAAAAAAGCGTATTCCCATATACGTGTAGATAGCTATGAATATAATTTGACACTGAAAATATGATTTATAGAAACTGAACAATTCAGAGGTTATGAGGTTTATTAGTGGAGCACTGACATTCCAGCTTAGCCAGAATTTCAGCTTTTTCTGTGCCACTGAGGGCTCCCTTAGAGGGCCAAAAGTATTGTAGCTACTTCACCGTCCCAGGCTAGTTTTCATCCACAAAAAGATAGAGGCCTTGGTGGATTTGAGATCAGTGTCTGCACTTCAAGAAGGATTTTGCTGTAGGAAGAAACTATGTTGTCAAGGAGCTCTCCATTGAGATGAGGAACGAACCATCCTCAGTGGCGGTGTTAAAGGCAGAAAAAGACCCATGTGATCAAATTAGATACCTACCAACATTACCTGAAAAGGGGGAGGCCAATATTTGGAGTGGCAAAATTAACAGATCTGGTACATCCTGCATAAGAAAGCAAGAACGAGGAACTTATATCATATGCAAAATAGACCCGGAGACCGCCCATGGAATAGACAACAACGGGGGTATGATGACGCAGAATATTTTGCAGTGGTGAGATAACCACCCTTCACACAGCCGACAATGGTGCAGCAACACATGTGCTCCTGAGTTGGCGAGTGTATCAAATACCTAAATCTGCATAAGACCTATGGTGGTCTCGGCTTTGGTCCAAACCACTCAAAACGTGCAAGAATAAAAAAAGTGTTTCGATTGACATCTTAAAACGCAAAACGCAAAGCACAGTTCTTGTGTTAGAGCTTTCTGGTCTGTTTGGGACGTTGGAGAACAGAATACCAATCAATTAGATGAGGGAAAGAAATTGGGTCTTGAAGAAATACGGCAAAGGCTCCCATAAAGAGAAACACGGAAAGAAACATAAGACAGTGGGTTCACTTCTGTTGCAAACCCTCATCAACAACAAACCTACCAAGGCTATAATCGACAATCTTAAAAAGTCAACATAGTTCGTAGAACCTTTTTTATATACGTTATTATTATCACCGGGTCGATGAGACTAGATGAGAAAGGGTAGAGAGAAAGAAACGTGGTATGGTCCGCCCTACTAACCTAATAATAACTCTCCTGTCTATACATGGCAGGAAGCAGACTAGTCACTGGGAATCTTCTGTATGCACACAATGGAGGATCATGGTGATGTGGGTGGAGGCACTTTGTCACTAGTGTTTACAGTCTTGACTGTGAAAAATGAGACAGATAATCCTAGTTGAATTCAGACAATATAGTCAGAGACCAGACTGTGGTGCAGTCATATAGGGGAATACAGTACACATTAATTGTGCAGCCAAACTGAATGGTGTGTTCCCTCATTTTATAATACAGATGGACAATGAACCTAGAAGACGTCTACATCGAACACCAGGGGGACTGTTGTTATTTGTATCCCCGGCTGGACCTTGAGGTCAGGTTTTTGTAATAATCTACGGTAAGGCTCGGCCTCGTTCTGTTCTTGGGTTGTCGATCAGAACATGGTGTCTTTTTAACGTAATATTAAAACTTACCTATTATTTTTGGAAACGGGTTTTTTGTTGTTTGGGACCAGTAATACTACGGGAGGGATGAGCCGGGTCCTGTGTAATAGTTATTTTGGTTCATAGTGTGTTGGGGAAATGTGTTTGAGTATATAACAAAAGTCTGCTAAAGTTTGTTGGAGAAGTGTAGCAGGTGTTGTAAAATGTAAAAGTGAGGGTCTGCTTTTTATTGATAGTTTTAACACGGGCCAAATGAGTTACTTAATAACATTCGTCAGATCGGTTCCTAACTTTATGTATTGTATTTTATTTAATTCTTGTATGACGCTAGGGCAGCTTACAGTTAGAGTTGATGGATCGTGGTGTTTTCCCGAAAATTTCATTGGGATTATGTTTTGGTCTTTTTAAATAAGTTTAATAACATATAAATGTTGAACCTGGGCCCCTGATGGAATCCACGCCCCCCCCCCCATTTTTCTAAGGCCAGCCCCCCCCCCCCATTCAAACTATTAAAAAAAACTGCTTTGTAAGGAGGAAGATTTTTACAAAAAAACAGGGGAGGGGGGCCTTGAAGTTCTTCGAAGTAATGAAAGGACAAAACGATATAAATTAGAAAGGTTTAAATTTGTTGTAATACATTAATTTTATTAAGCCCTATAAAAGTACAATCATTGTTCAAGAATATAAAAGATAAGAAGACATTGCTTATATGGGTTTGTTTCGTTCAATTCAGAATTTTTGTCTAGGCGGAGTATAAGAACCCCACACAGTGGGATCTGTACTTGTCATGTATGGATTGGGCACCGAGCAATGTCAAATGGAAGCGCCCCGTGCAACATAATGACAATTCTTGTTCTAATTATAGACGCGTATTGTTATATCAAGAGTCTAATCTTCTTGGTGCAGTTCAGGTGTTTTGTAGGCCAGTGAAACAATATGTGTGTGATATTAGAGAGGTGTGGAGAGGTAGTGCAGCAGCATCAGTTATCTAAGTTTTTTATGTCACTTTAGTTTTTTTTTTTTGGGGTGTTGTTCGACCAAAACGTCGATTGTGGATGACAAATACTTACGACCGGGTTTTTTTAGGGGGGTTCCTTTTACTAAATTTCTCCACACCCTCAAGATAAATACCTAATCGTGGTGGTGAAAACTTCTATCAATTTTCGATAACTTTCCAAGATTGACAACCCAATTTAGTTCATTTATGTTATTGGTCTAGGCTGCTTAATGGGGGCTTGTTTTGTGTTGTGTGGCGTAACATGTAGCGGACAGTCATGGTGGCACCAGTATTATCTGGAGTATATAGGTTTTTTAAATCACGTTTTTACTTTGCATTTGTTGGGGTGTTACGAGTTTAGTGGTAAAATGGCCAAAATTTTTTTGGTGGTGTGGTTTAAAAAAAGAGCAGTTGTTCATGTATCTATGCCGGTCGCGGTGAGGGTCATTTTCATGTGGTATTGCAGATTAGTGATTTTATTTTATTTCTAGACAGGCGTATTTAAGTCGGGTGTGTGTGAGTATGATATAGTGTGGGGATTGTATGTGGGTTGATTTTTAACCAAGGGGGGATTTTTCAGAATTACAATTGACTCAGTCATAGGTAGAGATGCTTTAGACTCAGGGGATTATGGGGAATTTTGTACAAATTTTTAGGAATATATCTCATTTGATTAGACTCAGTCAAATAGGTTGGGAACATTTTTTTTTAACTGGGTCTGAGCCATGGGAACAATGGGTGATACAAGTAGTCATCTGATGGCTTGTTGTAATTTAGCATGGTAACTCTTCTGGACTTGTGAAGTCAGTTACATTTAGCTCTTAGATACAGGCACTATGTCCATCCTCAACCAGGGTGGGAGGCAGCTAAGTGGGTGAGGGGGACTCAATATTATTAGGGGATTTCGGGAAGAGAATGAAATTACGGCACAGTCCGGACGATTTTTTTTTTTTTTTTGTATAAAAGTTAAAGTCGAAGGGGGGGGAGGGGCACAGCACAAAATGCGGCGGCTGGTGGTTGTGTGCTGGTCATTGTAGGTTTCGGGTAGACTAGGCCGAGTATCATCTGCTATGTTGCTGATCGTGGGATTTCTTTTTCATAGGGGGTAAGATGGGCGGGGGGTACTAAAGAGGGATAGGGTTGTGTTTTTCTAAATGTTACAACTCCCACCCACCCCCCCCCCACACCCCCCCCCCCCATGCCGATGAGGGGGGGGGGGAGGGGGGGGGCCCCCACACCAAACTAAAAAAACAAACAGCGGGGCGGGGGCGCAGCCTCTCGGTGTTTCTGCCGTTGAGGAAAAAAAAAAAAATGGGGCAGCGGCAACTTTGTTCCTGCCCCACGGTGCCTGGGAGGGTGAGGGCTCGGAAAAAAAACAAAAGAGAAAAAAATAACTAAGAAAATTCTATTAAAAGCAGAACGTTGTGTGTTGGGGTCTAGCCTTTACTCTAATAACAATAAAAAACTAATCCCTATGCACCGATGCAATTAGGAGTGCTAACCGCACTGGTAGGGGCACAGTTATACGAAAAGTCCATTCGGATTGTGTGCAGTGGCACCGATGATGTGGGGGGGGCTTGTTATTCGACACAAAATCAGGGGTCGGGTGGACTTTGACAACCCGGGCTAGATTATCGTGTGTACTGTGTCTTTAGAATGTCCGTTCACAGGCGGGGGGGGGGTAGGGACGGGTCCCATGAGTGTTCGCCGTGGGAAGGGGACCTGCGAGTTGATTGCCAGGTTGAGAAAAAGTGATCAGGTGTACACACTTAACCCCAAGAAAATTCATCTGCGTGGGTAGGCCACTATGGGTGAGGTGGACCCTCTATCAGTTGGGTGGGGGGGGGCGCAGAGGTATTCAAAGTGTTGAAATCATTCTGCTGTGTTGCTCAGTAGTGACCAATTTGGGGTGGCAGTTGTAAGCATGTTAATAGCCGGGGGGGCGAGGGGGTCAGATGCCTCAATTTATAATATACTTTCAACAGGGAATTACAACAACAGCAGCTCAGGTTCGAACCAAAGGAAAACCTTTCTGAATAGAAGTCCGGCAGAAAAGCGTGGGGTGTAAAATACGGAAGGGAAATTGAAATCGGACAGGTGGCCAATTGTGTCTTCTCTATAGTATCTGTGAGAAGCCAGTTTGACAAATAATTATTACTTCCGGGGGGGGGGTAAGCACTATTATTGTGTCATTCTATTTGGAAGCTATTAAGATAGTAGGTGAAAAGGATATAGTAGCTTGGATAAATGGAGTCAAAGGACAATGTGCGTGTTTTATTATTTTTATTACTAAGGCCTTTTATTTGAGCATAGTCCTGTAGAAATTTTTTACATTGAGGTGACAAGGCAGTGATAAACTAGCACTATTTACCTCTGAGAATAAAGTAGGAAAGTCGGATGATTGGTATTCCTTTGCCATACATAGGAGCTGGATCCGTGTGTTGTAACGGCGCAAAAGGCAATTATTTAGGTGGTTGTACCTCTATACTTGTTTATTTTGGGATACAATAGGATAGTGCAGGGGGGGTGAGCTTTATTTAGGCCGAGCGTTTACTAAGCAATAACAGCTACTTTCGTATTTGTTAATGTATACTAATCCGGGTAGGCCTAGACGTATGAGGGGGGGATCCGGAAGAGCGCCATAAACATTAGACTACAAAAGGGGGAATATGGGTCTATGTTGGATGTAGGGGCGCAGGTAATATATGGAAACCAAAAAAAACGTTAAGGGAACCTATATGACTCAAATAGAGTGCTGAGTCGAGTGCTACTTACGTCAGCCACTAGGGGGTGAGGGATTAAGGGTGGGGGGGGTGTTGGGGGGTGGGTCGACAGGGTTCACGTTCGGGCTGAGGGTGGTGGGGGCTCGGAATACCATTGGTATCTACCTAACGGGGCGAGGGTGGGGGGGGGGGGGGGCACAATTAGAGAAGAGAAATAAAAAAGAAAAAAAGAAAGACGGGCGGCGCAGGGGGGTGTCGGGGTGGCGTTCCGGGGGAGAAAAAAAAAAGAGGTGAAAGGGAAGGGGGGTGGTGTCGGGACGCGTTTGAGAATAATTTTGTTTACGGCGCAGAATCAAGTGCAAGCAACGTGAGACTCTACAAGCTAACAACGGGGGCAGAGGCTCACATGGTACCTAACGGGGATGGTTGTCGTCATATCCATGGTTTGTACTTCCTGAGTCGAGGGTACGGGGGTGGGAGCGCGGGCTGGTGGAAGAATAGGTACAAGTGAAGCCCTTAGGCCATGCACGGTCAGGGTAGAATAAGGGTGGAGTGGGGGGGGCGTAGGGAGAAGAAGAGAAGCAATAGAGCTCAGCGAAAAGAGAAGGAGGGGGGACAAGAAAAAGACGAAAAAAAAAAGGGAACAAAAAAAAAGAGAAGGGCTATCATTCTCTAAAATGTCTGGAGTTCTGCCATTAAGATAGAGCTGCGGATGGGCTTGTATCAGATGGGGAGGATAGGGGGGGGGGGTGTTTAAGGCGGGGGGGTGTGTCTGAGGGGGGAAAGATAGAGATTTAGATATAGATTATCGGTTTCAGGGGGAAGTGGGGGGTTTACAGAAGAAACAGGAAAAGGTTGATTAATATACAACAAAGATCCGAAAAAGTCAGCAGGTGTTCCAACTCCACTCATAAACCAGAGGGGGTAGCTCAGTGGCACCATCATGAAGATAAGATAAGCTCGACATGGAAGGTGGGATGTCTTAACACACCACCCACTGGCATGAACACTGACTCCTATGTCCAGTATGCCTTGTCCCTCGGGGGTCAGTGGCTGCGATGTCGAGGGCGAGGGAGCGCGAGCGTGCTGGGGGGCTGCTACCCCCATTGGTCAAATATAATGCTTGCCAGAAAGGGGTCTTGCTAGTCCGGGGAGGGGGGGGGGGGAAACAAGGGGGTGGAGGAGTCAAAGGGAGTGTGGGTAGGGCTCATATATATAAATGGGGACGGACCAAACTGTCCGGGCCTGGGGTCCAGAACACATTCCACCAACCCACCCGGTAGGGGTTGCCACGAAGAGAAAATCCCGGGCTCTAGGTTGAAGGTGTAAACGACCGACGAACATTTCGCCTCCATCGATCCCCACTCAGTGGGAGGGGGGGGATGGACTTCCACGGGGGCTATGTTCCAATGAGTTCAACGTTGCGGAGTGGGGGGGGCTGTTCACCCTATAGGCTGGAGAAGGGGGGGGGGCGAGCAGAAACCATACATTATGGATAAAGAGTCTTCAATAGGGGAACTCATGACTAAGTCAACGTTAGACCGGTGGGGTGACAGGGGAATGAAGGAGGCGGGGGAAGGGGGCAGAAAAAAGAACAAAAAGGGGGGGGGTCAGGACGGGCAATCAACAAGGGGATTAGAAATAATAAGGAAGAGAAAAAAGGGGGGACGAAAAAAGGGGGTGAAGGGCGGGGGGAAAAGGGGGGGGGGGGGGGGGGGGGGGGGTGGGGGTGGGGGGGGGTGGGGGGGGGGGGGGGAGGGGATGCTATAAAATATGGGGGGGCTGGGGAGCAAAAAAAAAAAAAGGATGCCGGGGGGGGGGGGGGGGGGGACCACTTATAGAAGGGAGAGTGGCTAGAGTAGAGAAAAAAGAAAGGGCTAATGAAGGGGGGGGGGGGAGGGGGGGGGGTGGTGGGGGGAAAAGGAAGAGGGGAGAAAAGGAAAAAAACGGGGGGTGGGGCGGGGGAATGGAAAGTTGAGAAAAGGGAGGGAGGGGGAAGGGGGGGGGGGGTGGGGGAAGCAAGGGTTGGGGGGGGGTGCGGGGGGGGGGGGAAAAAAAAAAATAGGGGGGGGGGGGGGGGGGGCGAGTGGGGGTGCGAGATAAGGGGGTGCGCGGAGAAGACTGCGCGATAAAAAAGGGGTGGGAAAATAGACCCGGCTGGGTTCGGGGGAAAAAAGAAAGAAAAGAAAGGGAAAAAATAGAGAAAGGGGGGGAGGGTGGGAAAAAGAAAAAGGGGGGGGGGGGGGGGGAGGTGGAAAGAGAGGAGAGAAGGGGGGGGGCGGCGGAAAAGAAAGGGGTGGGGGTCGGGGGGGGGGGGGGGGGGGGAACAACGGAGGAGGGGTGGGGAGCACACGGGGGTGGGGGGGGGAGGGGGGGGGGGGAAAAAAAAAAAAGAAAAAGGGGGGAAAAGGCCAAAAAAAAAAAAAAAAAAGTGCTGGGTAATCGGGAGAAAAGGGGGGGCGGTGGGGTGAAAGGAGGGTGAAGGGGGGGGGGAGGGGGGGGGGAATAAAAAAAAAAAAGTGGGGGGAAATAGGAGGGGGGGGGGGGGGGTTGGACGGGGGGGGGGGGGGGAAAAAAAGAAAAGGTGGGTGGGGGTGGGCGGAAAGAAAAAAGAGAGAAAAATGAATAAAGGGAGCGGGGGGGAGGGGGGGGGGTGTGGCGGGTGGGGGTGGGGGGGGGAAAGATGGGGAAAACAAGGGACGGGGGGTGGGGGCGGGGGGGAAAAAGAAGGAAACAAAAGGAAAGGGGAGGGGTTATGGAGAAAGGAATGGCGGGGCGGGCTAGAGAAAAAAAGATAATAGGGAGGGGGGGGGTCGGGGGGGGGGGGGGTGGCGGGGCGGCGGGGGGGGGGGGGGGGGGGGAAAGAAAAAAAACGTAAAAAATAAAAAAAAAAATCAAAAAAAAAAAAAATGGAGGGGGGGGTGGCATGGGATGGTGAAGGAGCAACGAAAAGGAAGGGGGGGTACGGGGAGAAGGATAAAAATAGGGGGCGATAAAGGAAAAAAAGGGAAAAGGGGGGGGGTGTGGGGAGGGGGGGAAACGAGGGGGAGGGGGGGGGGAGGGGGGGGAATTAAGAAACGGTGCGAGGAGGGGGGGAAAAATACTTAATAAAAAAGGGGGGGGGGGGGGGGGGGGAAACATTGGGAGGGAGAAAAGGGGTGGGGGAAAGAAAAAAAAGGAGGGAGGGGGGGGGGGGAGGGCGGGATGTAGGGTTGGCCAAGGAGTGTGGGGAAAAAAAAAGCGAGAAAGAGGGGGGGGGGGGAGGGGAAAAGGGGGGGTAAAGATACGGAAAAAACAGGGGCGGAGGGGGGGGGGAAAAGCGGCGGTGGGGAGGCAAAAAATAAGAATGGGGAACGAGGGGGGCGGGCGGCGAAGGGGGGGGGGGGGGAGGAACGGTACCCGTGGCGTAGAAAAAGAAAAAAGGGGGGAAAAAAAAAAAAAAAAAAGAAAAAAAGAATAAACTAAAAAACATAAGCCGGATGCTGGGGGGGAGAAGAAAGGGGCGGGGGGGAACAAGAAAGGGGGGGGAAGGAAAGATGGGGGGGGGAAGAAAAAAAAAAAAGGGGGGGAGTACGTGGGTGGTGGGTGGTGTGTCGGTGGGGTGGGGGGGGGGGTGGGAGGGGGGGGGGGGAGGGAGTGGAGGGGGGGTCGGGGTGGACGAAAAAGAAAAGAAAGAAAGGGGGGGGGGGGGGGGGGGGGTGGGGGGGTGGGGGGGGGGGGGGGGGGGGGAGTGCGGGGGGGGGGGGGGGGGGGGGAAAAAAAGGGGGGGAAGGGAGGGGGAGGTGAGGGGGAGTAGGAAGGTGTGGCGAGGGGGGGAGGGGTGGAAGAGGGAAAAACTAGAAGAAAGAAGAGGAACAAAGGAGGGAGGGGGAGGGGGGGGGGGGCAGGGGGATCCGATAAAAAAACGAGCCGAATAAAGGAGAAAGAAAAACAAAAAAAAATAATAAGGCGAGGGAGGAAATGAAGGGTGGGGAAGAAAAAAAGAAAGGGGACAAATGAAAACAAACCAAAAGTGATTGCGGGACACGGGCGGGGGGGGGGGGAGGGGGGGGGGGGGAGGGGGGAGGAGAAGAGGGGGGGGGAAAAAAAAGAAGAGAGATGGGAAGAAAGAAAAAAAGAAAAAAATAAGGGGAAGGGGGGGGGGGGGGGAGAGTGCAAACAGCACGCCAGGGAAAGGGTCGGAGAAATTTCGTGGGGGGGGTGAAAAAAAATAAGACCCAGGCGGGCTAGAGGGTGCAGTAATCAACAGGGTAGGTCAAAAAAAAAAAAAAATAGTGGGGCGGGGGGGGGTCGGGAAAAGAAGAAAGAAGGAAGAAAAAAGAAAAATAAAAGAGAAGAAGGGTGGGAGAAAGATCTAGGGCGGGGGGGCGCTGGGTTGGCTGGTGGCGTGGTCTGCGGGGGGGGGGGGAACAGGACCCTGTAGGGTAGGGTTCGTTGTATGAGACCGGTAGGGGGGGAAGGGGGGGGGAAAAGAGAGGGGACGTTGCGGGTCACGTTATGTAGGGGGGGGGATGGAGAGGTACGATGCCCCATCTCGCAGGGGGGGGGGGGGGCTGCCGGGGGGGGGCAAGGGGACGGGGGGGAGAAAGAGGGGGGTTGGGGGCGGGGGGTGGGTCAGGGGGGGAAAAACGAGGGAGGGGGGGGAAAGAAGCAGAGAAAGAGGAAAAGGAGGGGGGAAAAAAGGAAAAAAGAGAAAAAAGGAAAAAAGAAGGGGAGCAAGCTGAAAAGGGGTGAAGGGGGGGTGGGGAATGGTCGAGGCCAACAACGTCGGGTTAACGCTTAACCTGGGGGGGGGGGGGTGGGGCGCAGCGGGGGGGGGGGTGGGGGGGTGAAAAAAAAGAAAAGGGAAGAAAAAGAAAGAAAAAAAAAAAGGGGGAGCAAAAGAAGAAGGTGGGGGGAAAAAAAGGGGGGGCGGGGGGAAATAAATGGAAGCAAAGGGAAGGAAAGAAGGGGTGGGTAAAAAGGAAAAGGAAAAGGGGGTGCGGGGGGGGGGGGGGGGAGGGTTCAAAGAAAGGGGGAAGTGAAGGGGGGGGGGGAGAGGAGGGGGGTAGAAAGGAAAGGGGGGGAAGATATGACCCTGCACAGACAGCACGTTATCTAGGGGGCAACATAATCAAAGAGCCGTGCCCTTGACCCAACCAAGTTTAAATCGAAAAAAATGGACAAGGGGTGGGCCACCTTAGGGAAGAATCCAAATGGAGGAACAAGTTAGACTCTAGGTTTTGCTGGGGGGGGGGGGGGGGGTGCCGGGGGGGAGACAGTGCCATATCTAGAAAATCGCTGAATGCACGTGGATCTTGTAGAACAGAGGGGGGGTTGTGGGAGGGGACATAGTGGAACAGAAAGCACAGGGCAAGGTCTGACGGCGCACTGGACACGTCATAAATACGGGGGTAGCAGGTGGGGGGGTGGGGAAAAATGAGCAGTATAAAGGGAAATAATATGAATGAAAATGCGGCATTATAAGGGGGGCCTGGGGAAGGAACAGACCGATGTGACAAGGGTGGGGGTGGACGTGGGGCAGTATCAGGAAAATGGAAATTATGGAGGGGGGCGGGAGGGTATAAGGTAAAATATGATCAATAAATGGTCGTGAGGGGGGGGCAGCATAGGCAACTACTAACTGAATGCGTGAGGGGCAGCATTCGTAGAGGATGAGTTCACCAGTTCAATTATGTGAGGGGCAGTATAGGAATTAATGTATGAGGGGGGTCAATGCATAGGGAAATAAATTTTATGGGAGGTGTCATGATCCTATAACTAGTTAGTCAAATATTTACAACTTCAAGGGGTTAAGGGTCGACAAAAGCCTGGGGGGGACAAGAAATTTATAGTCAGCTAATAAATCAAAATTACTGCTGGGCAACTGGTCGGGGGGTGAAGAGGCAGGGTAAGTAGCTACTTTGTCGTGATAATTCCGGAAATGTGAATTCGGCAATTCATTGTGATGAGGTGGACAGTGCGTTAGCGTAGACTATCTAGATTAGGGTGGAGTGGGATCCAGAGGGTATGAGTGGCAGGCTAGGACGGAAATAATGTTAATATGTAGTCAATGAGCATTCAAGCGGGGGGGGAAGAAGTGGGGGGCATCCATGGAAAGGTAAGCGGATAATGGAGATGACTTCGGTTCGTGTCAGAAGGTATTCGGAAGTTGAATAATTCTCAGAATGGGTGGTACTGGAGTGAGATAGGGGGGAACCAGTTTATAGGATGTGTCAATTTCAAATATTCCTTAGTGTCTTTAAAGGGCCAGTATAGGTTGCTGTGGGTATATAATTTGGAGGGTACAACTTAGATAGGTGGGGGTGTGGTGGGAGGGGGGGACGAAAAAGGGGCAAAGATTTGTCGTGGTGCCAGAAATAGTTGAAGGGTGGGGCAGATATTGAGTGTGAGGTGCCCGTGAGTATAGGGGGGGGGCCATACGAAGGATACACTAACTAAAGACCACAAACAACATCGATGAAACAGGTGCGCAGTATGGAATACAAATAAGTAGGGGTTGTGCGAGCTTCGTGGGCAAGTATACTGATGCCTGGGGGGGTAGGGAACTTAGTTTTTTTAAGAAAAAATCGAACTGTAGGTCCTGGCCGAGAGCTGACTGGAAAAATTCGGGTAAATGAGCAATTTCAAATGTAATGTCGGAAGGAGTCGTTGGTGGAAATCAAGTAACAGTAAGGAGGAGCATAGACTATGATCAGTGGGGAGATGCGGACGTACACAGGAAGAGTACAGGTGTAGGGAGTTGATAGAGTCAGGGGCAGGGTAAATTAGCGACGGGGGGGTGAAATAATTAAAAATGGGTGGGGTGGTGTGGGATGGGCGGGGCAGGCACAATAACATAGTAAGATAAGGGGGGGGGGGGCTAGATCGGTGTACGCCGGGCGGGAACAGTACAATACGGGAAAAGTGAATTAATGTGTGAGGAGTCGCGGAAGGGGTGTTCGTCAGTCAGTAGTAGTGGTAATAAAATGAATTTAATTGACACGGGCAGTTAAGGAAATAATATAATAGGGGGGAAGTAAGAAGGAAAGAGGAGAACCTGTGGCTGGGGGGGGGGGCAAACTAGGGGGATGCAGTGGGGAGTGAAGAGGGGGTAACCGCACAGTATTAGAGGGATCGCTGCTATATCTAGCGTAAAGTGGTTTATTATGAAGTGGGGCAGTATACATAGGGTAATATTATAAATTAATAGGATAGAGGCAGTAATAAGATACAAGGTCGATTTAAACAATGGTGGTGAGGGGGTGCCGTATAGTATAATAGATTTCCTGGTTAGATGAAAAAAAAAAAGAAAAAGGGGGGGTCCTGCGGGTGACACAAGTTAATTTTTTGGGGGGGGAAGGTCTTAGAAGAGGTTATGCAAATTGGTGGGGGGCCATGGTAAATATAAGGCTGGAAAAGTTAATTCGGATTAGAGCGAGGGGTGAGCAAGGTTCGACAATAGACGGAATGGTATTGTCTACGGGGATCTGATTAGTGAATAGGGGAACTGTTGTGAGATGGTGTCGAGCGAGGTTAGTGGAAAATAGGTATAAGTGTATGTCCTACAAGTGAGAGGGGGGAGGGTTGTGAATTTGTAGGTCAGGACACGGCTGGGGATAGGGGGCAAGAATTACAGTGGACTTGAGGCAGTGCAGTATGCAGGAACGCATAATTTTTGATATGGCAATGGTCAGGGTAGCACTGATTGTAGTAGGGCCGGAATTCAGAATATTGAGGAGGGGCTTTCACTACAGGGGTTAAGACTGCAGAATTAATGGGAAGATTGAAAGGGGTCCGTATACTACAGGAAATATCATCTAAATGGTAGTCGGGCGTGGGCAGTATAGTGGGGGGGGAAGGGAAAAAGACACAATAATTAGGATTGCTTAGGGGGGGGGGCCATTTCACATGACAAAAAAAAAAGAAAAAGAAGAAAAAAACCATGAAGGTTAGGTGAGGCAGTAGGGGGTAGCAAAGTAATAAAAATAGGAGGAGTCAGTATAGGAAAAAAAGGGTAATTATTACCGTGTGCGAGCAGATATAGGAACATAGATTTAATTGGGGTTGATCGTGTCGAGTCAGTATCTCGTCTGGTCAATGGATTAATTGGGAGGGTCAAGATCGGATATGGAAATAATTAATGGCTTAGTGTGCATCGTCAATAGGTTAGAAATAATTAATAATGGTCAATAGGTAGGGGGTGGGGCGGGGAGCCGAGTGGTACGTAAAAGGACGATAATTATGAAGGCTAAGGGGGGCAGCGTATAGGAAGAGAATTAGATGAGACTTGACGAGAGGGGAAGGTGCGGTCAGTAATGAGGGGGAAAGGTAGTTAGTTGAATGCGATGGGGGTGGGGGCCGTATGGGGAGTGACGGCAATAAGTTCATCACTGAGGGCGAGATATGTGCGGAAATAATGTCACGGATGGGATGGGGGCAGGGGAGGATGTGAGGAAGGAAAATACAGTGGGGGTTTCTTAAAATCAGGGCGGTAAACAAAAATTCTATCAGGGTGAGTAAAATGATTTTTTGGTGGGCTAATTGATGGGCAGCAGGTAGAGGGGTAAATTAAGAAAAGCGGGGGGATTGCAAGTGTGGTGTAAGAGGGGGTCAGTGGAGGGTACGAAACTAAGTGTACTTTTAAAAGCGGGCAGGTAGTAGTGTTAGGGGGCATAAGTAATGGGGGACGGGGTTTGAGCGGGGTCAGGTGTTAGGGAAACTAAAAAATTCAATTTTGTGGGGGTCGCAAAGGGTAATAAGTGACGAGGGTCAATGGGGGAATAACTCGATTACGTGGGTGGGGGAAATAAATAAGGACAGCGTTGGGGGGGGGGGGTAAATACTTACTGGGGGTATGTGAATGCGGCGATAAACAGTATAACAAGCAATATGTCGAAAAACGTTAAGTGTACGTAGATGGTGAGTGGGAAGCGGGGGCAAAGGGGGGGTAGTAGGACATACATGTACATGTGATGGAGGCGTTCCACAGCATAGGGAAGGTAGTTTCTATGATCGCTGTGCGGAAGTATACGGAAACCTACGTAACAGAATTGATGTAGTGCGACAGTATTCACAGATAAATATACTCATACTCTATGGTTAGGTGGGAAGCAGTAGTATCCCGGATAGAAAAGAGTATTGGAAGTTGAAAGAGGAGTGTGGACAAGTAATGGGGTATGCGATTGAATGAGAAAGGGAATCCCTAATTATTCAGTGTCGACAGTGGGGGCGATGTCAAAATAGGAAGGAAGCAGGAAAAGGTGCAGGTACTGGCGGCTCGCATCAGGAAATCAATTAATGGGTGGAGGCGGACTGCACTCGATGAAGTGGAATATAAGATGCTAATGTGTGAGCGGGCGCGTATGGGGGGGGAAATACAGGTTACTGAGAAGGTTCAGTATAGGAAGAGGACTGTTATACATTGGGCAATATAGGGTCACTATACAGTGGGAACTCAATAGTGTCGTGATGGGCGGGATGGGGATAATATGCGAAGCAGAGGCGGGCGTGGTCGGACACGACGAGGCGCGGGTGAGTAAGTACCACTTCTTATGGCAGTTAGCATCTACGTAGGCGACAAGTTTAGTATATTAGTTGTGCCAGCTCATGCTTAAGGAGGTGCAGGCGGAATAACTTATGAAAGGGGCATAACAATAGGTAAGGCCAGTAATGCATATAAAAGCATGCAGGGCGTGGTGTCAGCCACGTAAATACGGATAATTATTGATGTCCGCCACTTATATCTGCGAAATAAGTGAACTCGGTTAGGGATGGGGGGGGCAAATTAAGTAGAGTGGGGACGAAGTGCTTAATGATCAACGTAAAGGGTTGATTGGAGGGTTGTGCAGTATGAAAGGGGAAAGTTAATGCCTTGACCATAAATTAAATTAATGAGGGGGGCAGTATGTAGGGAAATGTATTAATTATGAGCGAGGGGTTGGTGGAACCATCGTCCTAGAAATGAGATACACAACACGGGGCTGAGGCAGGAGGCAAGGGTCCACCATAAGTTAAGGTGGTTAAATGAAGAGGGGGAAACAGTACTTGGGGGAAATTATTATCAAGGCTGGGGAGATCTGATGGAGAGAAGCCTCTTATGGAACACGGGTGGGGCCATGACTTGGATTGGAGACGTCGGGGGTACTATGTAGTGGAGGGGGCAGTATGGGTGAAAGTTTCTATTTAATGGCGCTGCTGGGCCTTTAGCCTACGGCAAGTATAGAAAATAAATCATAATTTGGTTGATCCAGATTGTGCGGGCGCGGTATGGCTCAGTGCAGTGGGCAAAACGCAATTAGGGTGTTGACAAGGTGAGCACTGCAGTATAGTAGAAGCGTGACAATAAATATTGATCACGCCGTGGGTGATACGGACGAACAGCTAGCCAGCTGTTTAATTAAGAGGGCACTGTGAACACTTACGTTGTGAGTATGAACTGTGAAGATGTGGGTTAGTCCAGACGGAGGAGCAAGTTTAAGCTCGGTGAGGGGATGATGCATATGCCTAAAGGGGATAGGATTGCTCCTTAGTCAGCCAACGGGTGAAGAGGCTGCCACACTTCTACATAAATAATTAATTATTTAAATGGATGCGCTACGTAGCTATTTCAGTCACCCATAAAAACTTAGGCCTCCTGGCTGGGGGCTGAGTCCATGGGGGGAAAAGTATAGTCTCGGGGGCTAGGAAGAATCGCTTGAGATATTAATGGCACGGGGGGCAGATCAGATAGGAAGTTAGAATTTGATTCCGACCTTAACTCCGTCAGCTTCGCATATAGCAGGAACCGGGCGTAGGTATTTGGTCACCGGGCAGTCATATAGAAAAAGAAGTGGTGCGAAGGCAACTAGTGTGCAGTATTTTTTATGTTATGAGCGGGGCTTGGGGGGCCAGCGAGGTAAAGGGAAACAGAATAATTGCTCAAGTCTGGGAGTCAGGATACGGGGAAAGTATAAATAATTCGCGGGGTTCATGGCGCGGAAAAATGGGGCAAACAAGTAAAAAATTCTCGGTATGTCTGGCGCATCATTAGATTATGAGCGAGCAGATACGAAATCTCTCGCTGATCGGATATAACAGTCTGGGGGAAGTCTATGCGAGCGATATGAAAGATCGATAGGTACACAAAATATAATTTTTACTTAGGGGGAGATGTGGGGGCAGGTATTGCGGCGAAATAACACTTCAATGAAATCTGAGGGGGGCAGTATAGGAAAGAATGGAAAATCGCGCGAATAAAACAAAAAAATGCAAACTTTATTAGGTGAAGAACAACACTATTTATTGGTTGGGAACATACGAGTTGTAAGCTTGCACACTGAGAGGGTGGGGCGAGTATGTACCGACATCAATAAGGATGAGGCTGAGTCGCTCAATGTGATAGGGAAATTAGGAGTCATGTTTGTGTTCGGCGGGGGCCACCGTATCCCGCGGACCCTCTGTTGTGTGAAAAAAACTTTTTTATGGAGGTGACCGTGCAAACACGAATACACAAGCACTAGGGCCAAAGGATAGTTGTAAGATGGTGGTGGCCTATCGCATATAGGATTACGGAGGCAGCGTGATCCAACGAGGGGTCGTGAGAGCAATGTCCAGTAGCCGAGGAAATAATCTACACTAAAGGAGCGGGGGGGGGGCTGGCCTGTTTATGAGCTAGCGGCCTGGGCAATATTCCGTGGGGGGAGGGGCAGTATGAGGAAATAATTAATGGTTGAGGGGGAAAGGCCAGTGGGGGAGGGTCGGAACATAGGGAGTTGCACCTGGAATTATGAGAGGGGAGGGCACAGTAAAGAAAAAAAAAAAAAGAAACGGAACTCCTCATGGTGCGGGGCCTTCTCGTATCCACATCCTTCCCATAATGAGGAAGGGGAGGAAATCCACCTTTTGTCCCAATGCGGCGGTTGGCATAATTTTTCTTCTCATCCCTCTCAAGGAGGGAATCCTTCTCCCTGGGGGGGGCAATGAGGCGAATGCCTTATGAAATTGATACATTATAAATGAATCATATGAGGGGGTGAGTGTGTGCCGTCTCGGGGCCCTGGGGGGGGGTCATTCTGAGGGCAGTTAGAAAACGGGGCATACTTCTTTGCGTGTGCAAAAACCAGTCGTCATACAGAAAAAAGATAACAAAAAGGGCATTCCTTCTAAAAGGGTAAATTGGGCAGTGTCAAATAAAAAAACAAAGGCAGGTAAAAAAAGAAACAAAAAAACTGAAAAAAAAAAAAAAGACGCTGGCTTCCCGTTGGGATGGGGAAAAAGAAAAAAAAAAAGGACCGGTGTACTCGCCCTCCTTCTGGTGTCGCTGTATCTGCGATTACATTCAGTGAGGTCATTACTAGAAGACAGGTAATAATTATGAAAGTATGGGACAGTAAGGGGGTAGTTGACATTACATTCTGAATGAATGCGGAGTAGAGAAATCGATTACATGGTGGGAAACGGGGGGTGGGGGAGATAGTACACGAAGGCTCTAGCAGAAGACGTTGGGGGGGTTGCGCGGGGCACGGGTATCGGGACATACAAAAAATAATTAAGTGTTGAAGGGCCGGGGTGTGGGGGGGGCAGTAATGTAATAATAATCATTGGCGGTTGACTGTAGGTCCGGGGGTGCTTGAGGGGGAGCGGAAGGGGGTTACCTAATACTTTTGGGGGGTTCGAGTATAGGGACGGGGGGGCGAATTTACACAATGGGGGGGGGTGGGGGATGGGGAAAAAAAAACCTTGGAAGGCGATAAAATTCCATAGAGAGGGGGTGGGATCGGGCAGTAAGAGGAAAAGAAGTATATAAGGGTCGGTGAAGTGAGGGGGGGGGCAGATAAGAGAAATAGCAGTTAATTATACAGGGGGCAGAAATAAAAGGGGGGGAAATAATTAAAGGTGATGGGCTTACTGCAGGAAGAGTAAGTATTGGGTGATGGATAGGGGGGGGCAATTCTAGGAAATAATTAGAGTTCGATTATAGTGGAGAGGTATCATGGAGGGTGCAACTTAGAAATTAATGTCACACAAATGGCATCCAGTCCAATTTCTGGAGCGTGGCCCAGTATAATCCAACAGGTAAGCTGCCACATAATTGGGCTGCTAAGTGCCATAGCTGCGTCGGGGGCAGTACAGCCGAACCGGGGTTGAGCAAAACGGATAATTTTAGAAGCTTGCTGGTGGGTCCGTGTCAAAACAAGTATTTGGGTGGGGGGTTGGGTGTTTAGAGCAGGCCTATTCGCGAGACATAACAGAATAACAATTTGGGTACCATTCTGGGAGAAAAAGGAGGGGGAGGAGTCAATTTTAAGGGGATATACAGCCACCAGGGAAGGTAGGGAGGGGTGGTATATCGGGGGGGCGAGGGTAGTAGGAGAAAGTAAGGCAGTACACTTGCGAGGCGGGTGGTAGCAGTATAGCCTATAGGCAAACGTAATTATGATGGGGCGTATTAAAGTGGGGGGGGAAATAAACTATTTCAATAGATGATGTCCTAATAGAGGGAAATATGTAATTAGTATTACATTATGGGCATAATAAACTGCAGTGGTATAACTAAATTTACTCACAGAATAATAAAGCGTTTAGTAGAGTAATCGCGGTGAGAAGGGTATATGTGACGTGGGCTACGCATCGTCCATGAAAAGGAGGTGTAATATAAAAGGTTTATAATTGCACGATCGCGGGTCGATGATCGGCCGGCCTGAGGATGCCACGGCATGGTGGGTGGCGGCAAAAAAACGTTCTGGGATGCTAATAATGGACGACGATGTATCATTGTTGAATATTGGCATGAGGGGCAAGGATAGTCGGCAAGGCTAATAGTGCATCAGAAAATAGCAAGAAATGCAAGATTTCCGAAGCGAACAAGAGATCACCGTTATTGAGGGACTGACGTCTAGAGGCGAGAAGGGCAGTAAATAGAGTGAACGGCAAAAGCTTGAAACGACTCAACAATATCATGTAACAGGGGGGAAAATGGGGATGGGCCGCAATAGGGGGTAATTACAAGTTAATATATTAAAACGAACCGTTGGGGGGGGGCTGTAGTATATAACACGGTCACAAGAAAGAATAATCTAACAGTCTAACTCGGAGGGAGTGTGGTACTATAAAGTTCGCTGTTGGGGCACATAGAATACAGTAAGTAAGGAAAAGCTGGGTATACTAACCCAAACACATTTGTAATGACGAGTACGCGTGAGGAACATCGGGACAAGTACTAGGGGAAAAGTAGTACAATCGTGCTGAGGACAGGATCTTGGTACAGAGCAGGGGGGGTGAGGGAAACATCGAAGCTTAATAGGGGGGTCAGGAGGAGGGTTAGGTGCGTCGACAAGTGTGTGTGACATCATGGTATAGGAGGGACTAATACCATTTTACGCCAACGTGGGGGTGGCACAGTGCTAGGGAGGGGAAATATTAAATTGGTGGACTGCGGGGGTGGGGTCGCAGCACTGAGAGGATGAGCATTGACATGAAATTGGTGCAGCGCGGGGGCCACTGGGGGCGGCGAGGTCAAATTATAAATCTAATAAATGGGAGGGTGGCAGGGGGTGGGGGCGGTGGGGTAGCGGGAGGCATGGGGACGGGGGGGAGGAGGGGTGAATTTATTAGTGGCTAGTCCCGTATGGGATGGGGTGAAAGTAATTGTCTGGACGAGGCGTATCCAGGGTATCTAAATACGTCTGTGAGGTGCACGGGGGTATAGGCTGGCATATAACTACTGAGTGGTGGGGTGCCAATCAGTAGTCTAGTGAGAATCCAATGTTACTGGGAGGGGCCGAGGGGTATATACCGTGTGAGGATTAAATGTAACTCGGTGATGAGTAGAATAGTGTCCAGTATATTGAAATATGTCTATGACTGCGGCTGGGGGCAGGGTAGTATGGGGGATCAGGGTTAAATTAAAAAGGATGAAGAAGGGGCAACCAGTAGGGTAGTACGTAAAAATGTTATTTCACTTTGAGTATAGAAAGTTGGGGGTACTATGAGTCTGCAGGACGCAAGGAAAAAATAAGTTATGAAGAAAGACGGGCCGTTGAAGGGGTATACGGGAATTATTATGAAGGAGGCAGGGTGCACGAATCGGGAGGAAGTAGAATTTGAAGTCTAGTAATGGTGGTAGGGAGTGGAAAGAGGCAGTATAGGTGAGATACTAATGTATTATGGGCCCTTATTAAACGGCGGAAAATCAATTAAAAGGGGAGTGGGCAAGTATAAAACAGGAAAATCACACATTCTGAGGTTGGAAAAACAAAGTAAAAAGGATTAATATAGTATGTGAGGATCATGTGAAGTCGAGGTAGTAAAAATGAGATGAATTATGAGGGTGAAGTCAGGGTAGGAAGGTAATGTTGATAAGGGGGCTTTGTTATGAAAAGGCTATAGAGGAAATAATGTATGATGGGCAGTAGAGTAAGGAAAATAATTAATGTTGATTGAGGGTGCAGGATATCGATTAATTCATAGATGGTTGTCGATAGAATGCGGGCATATACGGACGAAAATCATTATTGGAGAGGGCGGTGCAGTACTTAATTGAAATTACATGGTGGAAGGAATAGGGTGCAGGGGGAGAATGGAGGGTCGCGCGAGGTGAGGCATCTGAACGATAATAGAGTAAGGGGGTGGCGCAACGGGGTCATAATACAGCTGTCTATAGGCGTGATTAATTAGTAGCGTGATGGTGGCAATCATATGGGAGAGGATAGGTTATGGGGTTGATAGGGATTGTAATAAAGATTATATGGTGGTTCGGTATGAGGGGCTTTCTAAGTATTAAATGGTGGAAGGGCAGTAGTTGAGCACAATACAAGGATATAGGTGTGAGAAGAGGTCCGTGGGGAGTATATTTAATTATCTACATTGTACCAATATAATAGGCATAAAATATTCAGGTAGTGGCGCT
Organism: Engystomops pustulosus; assembly: GCA_019512145.1. Taxonomy (NCBI): domain Eukaryota; kingdom Metazoa; phylum Chordata; class Amphibia; order Anura; family Leptodactylidae; genus Engystomops; species Engystomops pustulosus. The sequence goes on from CM033645.1 coordinate 76,579,133, forward strand.
GGGTGCTGTCCCCTCGGTGATATAATAATAGGGGGTGAATAGGCGGCAAGGTAGTTGATGCGGTGGGAGGTTGTGGGTGGCTTGGCGCAGTTGGTTCGTTAACGGAGATGGCGAGGGTCAACAGTTGTCACAACTTGCAAGGGGGGGGCTATATACTGGGGGAATTTATACTTGAAGAAAACTTGCAAGTCACGTCCAGCGCCCATCACCATCCTGGGTCGACAAGGGGTGAGTGGACCAGTGACACCACGAACCGTGGGGGGAGCAATCTACATAAAAAAGGTATTTGCGGGAGAAACTAAACCCGCTGTACTTATGCGGTGTTTGATGAGTGAGGCACGTCTTTTGACTGATTGATTTTTATTTTTTTTTTTTTCAAAACATAAGTTGATCTTAAAATCCTAGGGTTGTGTGCTTTGCCCGCAGTGCTAGGGGGGGGGGATTATATAAACTACGCATAGATAAGGGGGGGGGGGAAAAAACACTCGATAAAACAGGCCTAGTGTGAGTGTTGGGGCTCATCGTTTAAAGAAGGGTCATGGGTAAATAGGGCATGTATTTAAAGGGAGTTGTGAGGGTCACAGGGCAAAAAAAAAAGGGTCACAAATGCACCGTTTTATTAGGTTATTTGATGGGCGGGCAGTATCATGGGGGGGGGGGGGGTAGATGTGAATGGGTGAGGGGGGGGGGGTAAAGGAATGGGGGAAGAGAAAAATGGTCATACATGAGTGCATACTCGGGAAAGTGGTAATTAGACTGTGGTTTGAGGTTGCGCATGGAAAAATAAAAAGAACCAAAAAAAAAATTAGGAGAACATAAACATATAGTTGTGGTACCGTAGATAATAGAGGAGGGTCAGATAGTATGGGAAAATATTATTAGTCCCGGGCATCATGTTTCGTAAAATACATTAGGTGCGGGGCAGTCGGAGGTGAAATGACAAATAAAGTGGTTAAAAAGGGGGGTGGGGGGTGCTTGGGGGGGGGGGGGGGGGGGGGGGTGACCTTCTAGGGGAAAATAATTATGCGTCACCTTCTTCCTCGCCAACAAATAGTCCATGGGCGGTGAAAAAAGAGGGGGAATAAAAAATAATCGTGTGGAGGTCCTTTATTAGGATTGCGGGGTTGCGCGGTAGGCGTAACACAAATTCCGGTGGGGTACCATTTTTGCTAGCTGTGCCCTAGGTTAATACCCGTGTCCTCTGTGCACGCTCCTGCCTTCGCAAAGGAAAGAAAAGAGGAGGGTTGGGGAAAGAGAAAGTGAAAAAAAAAAGGGGGAAAAAAAAAGAAAGAAAAGAAAGAAAAAAAGGATATAAAAAAAGAGGGGAAAGTAGAAAATCGGTCGCCGAAAAAAAACAGGAAAAAAAAGATACGTGGGGGTAAACTAAACGAAAAGGCGGAAAACAGGGGGGGGGTAAACCATCTTTGGGCCTTAAAACAAGTAAAATCAGTGCCAATACAACGACGAAGGAGATCGGCGCTCTGGGGGTGGGGGTTGGGGGCTTCGGGGCTGAGAGGAATAAAACGGGGAGAAGAAATGGGGAGGGGGGGGGCGGGGGGGGGGGGGGGGAGAGAGAAAGTAAATTAAACGGGGGACGGTAAAAAAAAAGGAAAAAAAGTAGGGCGGAAAAAAAAAAAAGAAGAAAAGGGGGGGGGGGGGGGAAAAAAACGCCGGGAGGTAGTTATGTGTATTCGGTAGACGCAACAACTAGAAAACAGTAAACGGGGAAGGGGGGGTGAAGTCTTTTATTTAAAGGACTGTATGGGTGCAGGTGGACTAAAGAAGTTTTCCCAGGGGAAAGGATGATATGGGTGTATTGAGCACATTGGCGGGTCATATTCTAGGGGGGTGGATAACAAATTAAAGAGAGATAAAAAAAAGATTACAATTAACCGGTGGGTTGTTGAGAAAAGAGATTGGGTGGACCGCTGGGGGGTGATATGGTGGGTCCAGTGGGGGGATCTCAGAAAAAGGTTTCGGGCGGAGGGGCGGCGCGGCCGGGGGGGGGGGGGGGGAAAGAAATAGGGGGGGGGGGGGGGGGGGGGGAAAATTAAAAAGGAGATGGGCAGAAAGAGGCGGAGCGTCGGCGGTGGGGGAAGACCGTAAAGAAAAGGTTGTAAAAAAAAAAGAAGGGCCAAAATAGAAAGAGAGAAAAAAAAAGGGGGGTGACGTTGCGAAAAGCTTAAGTGAGAAATTCCAGCGTCATTCATGGGGGGGGGGGGGGTGAGGAAAAGAGAAAAGGAGATAGCAAGAAAAGGTCGTGGGGCTGGGGGGGGGGGGGGGAAAGAGAAAGCAAAAAAAAAAATTAATAAAAAAAAGAGAAGAAAAGCAAAGAAGGAAAAGGGGGGCGGGGGGAAGGAGACGGGAGGCAGAAAAAATCAGAAGAGGGAAATAAAAATGGGGAAAAACACCAATAGAGGGGCTGGAAAAGGAAAAAAAAAAAAAAAGTGGGGGGGGGGGTAAAGAGGGTAGAAAACAAAAGTTCGGGGTAGTGGCCGGGGGGGTGGGGGGGGGGAGAGAGGGAGAGACGGGGGTGGGGGGGGGGGGGGAGGGAAGGGGTGGGGGGAGCGGGCTTCGGGGGAGGTCGGACGGGCTGCAAAAGTAAAATTGCGTGGGAAAGAGAGCGGGAAAGAAAGAAAGGGAAAAAAAGGGAGAGGGGTGGGGGAGGGGGGGGTTAGGGGTCCCTGCCAAGAGAAAAAAGGTGGGGGAGGGGGCAAAATAAAAAAGGGGGCGGGTGGGTGTAAAGGGAAAAAAGGAAAAGAAAAAAATATGGGAAAAAAAGTGGAAAAAAAAGTGATGGCGGGGATTGTTGAAAGGGGTAAGGGGGGGGAGAAAGAAAAAAAGAATAGGGGTGAAAAGATGAAGGAGAGATAAGGGGGGTGGGGGGGGGGGGGGGGGGTAGGGGGGTGGTTGGGGATTAGGGGGTTGGGGCGTGGGGATCTAGAGGAGACAATACGCAGGGATAAAAAAGAAGGGGGAACAAAACGAAGGTGCTGGAGGGGGTGGGTCGCATGGCTGCTGCTGGGGGGTGAAAATGATAAAATTAAGGCAAAAAAGAGAACCATATCAGAAAGAAATGGGGGGGGGGGGGGGGGTGGGGGCGGAAAAAGAAAAAAAACTAGGGGGTCGGCTCAAAAATCGGGAGGGGAAAGAAAATAAAAATAAAAATAAGAAAACTGAAAGAAAAAGGGGGTGGGGACGAAAACAACGAGAGAAAGGTAAGAGAAAAAAAAATAGGAGACTGAGCGGGGGGAAGACAAAAAAAGAATGGGAAAAAAGGGCGAGAAAAATAAAGAAGGAGGGGGGGGTGGGGAAGAAAGTAGGGAGGTAAGAAAAAAAGATATTGGGGGGGGTCAGAAAGAAACAGGGGGGTGGACGACCTAATGTTTATAGTTAAGATCGGATTAGGTGGGGAAAAGGGGGGGAGAAGGACAGTATCAGGAGGCAACTGGAACGGGGGGGGCGGGGGGGGTCGGGGCGGGGGAAGTGGGGTTTCTGGAAGAGGGGGGGGGCGACGGGGTGAAGTGGGTAAAAAGTGCAGTATAGGGGGAACTAAGGTTTGATGTGGATGCGGTCACGTATAGGGAAAGGTCAAATATTTTTGGAGTGGGGGCTCGTATTAGGGGAATTTGCATACACGTGTATGAGTCATGCGAAGTTATTAAGAAGAAGGGGAGGGGGGTGAAGGAGTAAATAATGTAGAGGCTCATCAAAAGGGCATATATACGGTGAAATAGAAGGGGGTATAGGGGTGGTTTCCAGTAAGAGTAAAAACTGTGAAAAATAGATTATGAGGGTCAATAGTAGGGTAATGAAGTATGTGAGTGGGCAGGGGTAGAGGGACGGTTATGTGAGTATGAGGTGGAACGCTGAGGGTGAAGGTGAAGTATAAAGGTGGGGGGGGGGTAGATGGTGGGGGTGGGGAGGGGAAAAGGGGGGGGAGGGTGGCGCGCAGATTACGATAAGTGCAGATAATTTTATGGGAGTGGTGGTCACGTCAATCTAAAAGAAAATGTCCACAAATGTCGGACTGGTCATTTGCGTGGGGTTCGGTCCTAGCGCCCCCTGAATTAATGCAGTTGGTGTGGGGCATCAGCGGTATGGAACAATCTTCAAGATGGGGGGACGATGGAAGACAGACCAATATGTCGCCCGACCAAACATCAGAAGGTCTTACAAAGAACAGTTCATGGGACCACCTCGTAACTTAGGGGTTATGTAAACCTGGAGAGCTTGAAATATTCAAGGGACAACAAAAGATCGGTACTGACTGCTTTTTTTTGGTGTTTTTTGTTTTGTTATTCAAACCAAAATAAAACAGTGACTTAAAATCGCGAGTTAGCCGGCCAATACTTATAAAGGAAAAGGAGAAAAGCTATGGATAGACTTGATGCCTATGCTTACTCAGTGTGGTTGGTGCTATACGAAATCTCTTGCATACAAGACAAAAGCGTCATGGACGTGCCTAAGAACATCGGGCGGGTGGTTTTTATCTCTATTAAAAGGGCAGTAGAAAACGTGTGTGGTTGGTGAACGGGCCCACACTCCATGTTCCTAGTGCCGTTTGTATAAAGAGAAGGGCAATGATATGAGATGAGAATGAATGAGTAAATTTGAAGTTGGGTGAGGGGGCTGGTGGAGAGGGCCGTATAGGCCTCCTTCCTGTTGCGGGGTACGCGAAAAGGGGACCCGCAAAAATAAGATGGAATAACATTTCCGGTTACAAAAGGGCGGCCTTGGGCAAGCCAGGGTTGGCGTAAAGGGGAGGCGGGTAAAAGTAATAAAAGCGGCCAAATATCCGGGAAACCAAGATCCATAAGTAACCACATAGCAATACTCGGGGCAGATCTAATACATCGGGTAATAATAAAGTGTTGGATATAGGAACTGCAGAGGGCGGCGGTACAGAGGTATAGGGACCCTAAAATCGTTGCATGTGTGGAAAAAGTGGGTATAAAAACAAACGCAAACAATAAGAGAAAAAATCAGTCCGGCTGGGGCACTTGAAAGTTCAAGGCGTGTCTAAATCAGAAGTACAAGTAAGTGATCACATGGTAGTTGGAGAAGGGAAGTTGACAGATGGTTAGGGTTGGAGGACGAGGACTGAGTTGCGGGTTAACTAGGAAGTGTGGGGGTCGACTAATAGGGGGGGGGGGGGAATTACAAGGTAAATCCTATTGGTTCAGGAAACAGTTTTAAACACATCTGTTGTGGAGGGGCTGACAGGGGTAGTAAGGGGAAATAATGGTGACGTATGATGTGGTCAAAGTAGTCAACCTGGTAACCGTGCAAAATGGAATTTATTTTTGTGACGATGTCACAGGCATTATAGGGACGAGAACTTGGTCTATGGGCAGCGATATGGAGAGCAGTAGTAGAGACTCGTCGGAAAAAAGACTAATAATCCTCCATGATAGGTGGGCGTATCTGTACACTAATTGGCTACTAATGAGGAGCGGCGGGGCGGGTTATGAAATAAGTATTTGGAGGAAAGGGAGTACGTGCAATTCAAGGGCGCATGGGGGTGAATATGAAGACCGTCCATTAATTTGGAGAATCAGAGGGTGTGGTCCAGACTGGGTGGAAAAGCGGGGTGGGAGGGAGGAATGAATTAATTAAGGAAGGAGGTACAAGCAAAGTAAATGACATACTTAATTGGAGGTTAGGTGGTGGGCATTATGAATACGTTGAAGACTGCTGTCTATGTCGGGACGGGGTTCCATCAAGGTGATCAGGGGGGGTAAAGCTAATTATGACAAGTACGTTGAAGTGGGGGCTCACGTAGGGGAGGGGGGCGATGAAATATAACACTTAAGACAGATGGAAGGTTTAGTTGGGGGCTGCGTTCTACAGGGTGGAACGTGCCTCAGCTTAGAGGTTTCTGTGAGTTGGGGCGCGGTGACGTAAACACAAATCTTATGCTCGAACCAATTTAAGGCTATTGGAATAATTAAATGAGGTGACATTAATAGGAAACGTCGAGCTATTCTGTGTGTAAATAAGTATGAGTGGCGCTACAGTAGATATGGGTTGGGTTGGTTAGGTGTCTGAGGTGGCGACGGGGGGCAATACATTATGGGAAAGTTGGTGGGCGACGGGGGAGAAGAGGAGGGGGGGGGGGGCGGGGGGGGGGGGGGGGGGGCGGGGGAGGGGGGGGGGTGGGGGGAGGGGGGGGTGGGGGGGGGGAAGGAGAAAGAAAAAGGGGGGCGGGGGGCGGGGGGGTCGTTGGGGGGGGGGGGGGGGGGAAGGAAAGAAGGGGGGGGAGGAGGGGGGGGGGGGAGGAATCGCGGGGTGGCCGGGGAGAGAAAAAAAGAAAAGGAAAAAAAAGAAGAAAAAATAGGGGCCAGGGGGGGGGGGGGGGGGGGGGGGGGGAGGGGGGGGGGGGGGGGGGGGGGGGGGGGGGGGGGGGGGGGGGAGGGATATCTGTTACCGGGGCTGTGCTCCTGATCGGTGTACGATCGTGCACACAGCCAGTAACAGGATCGTGCTGTCTATGTGACAGCCCGATCGTGTACTGTGATAGGGGACTGATACTAAGCGGCCCCCTGTCACAGCAGCCCCTGTATACAGCGAGAGGCTGCAGGGAAGGTGCTGTATGCATCCTCTCTGCATGTCTCTGTATACAGATCACTGATGACAGTGATCCAATGGGCTGTTACCAGTAGATCACTGTTATCTGTCATCTATATAAACGAAAAGCAGGGAACACATATATTATGTGTTCCTCCCTAAATGTGTGTATAATGAAAAAAAAAAGGGTTATGTTCCCAATCCGCAGAAACCGAATTAAATAAAATTTCAGCAACATCAGCCCCGGACTGGTCTGGGGGCCGCCGTCAGCCATAGTCCGCTGTCTCTTAACACTATATATACGCCTGGCAGTTATACATTTATTAGTGAAAATTTCGTAATCCTCCTGGGTTAAAAATACTCCTCAAAAATTGTGAGAGGAGTATTATTACCCTTCTGGAAAAATGTTAGTGCGACCTCTGAGCAGCAGTATAAAGCTGTCAGGGAACCAAGATGTAGGGACAATGAGGAACATAAGATGTGGTGATGCCTAATGAAGAATATGGAGGACGCGTCACCTGCAGTCACTGGGTGCAAGTAGGGATTTCTCCTGTATTTCTGTAGCTGTATATACTAGAAGTAAAGTTGATATTGGAACAACCACATGTGAGAAGTTATGTACAGGAGGGGGCATTACTGAAAAGCCTGTAATGAGGTAAATAAATAAAAAACACTTAAGATCAGAAGACTGAACTTATCATACATTATGTACGTTAGCAATTATCTTTGAGAGGGCAACGCTTGAAGACAAGAATTTGACAATGAAATTTTGGCTGACCATCCCCACAATTTCACTGAGCCGTTTAAAAAAAATAATAAAAATTCTTGAGTTCCAAATATGATGGAGAATACAGAGACATTGACAGAGAAAAAAAAATCAAAAAAGGCAGTGTAATACAAGATTACAGGCAGTCCCCGGGTTACATACAAGATAGGGTCTGTGGGTTTGTTCTTAAGTTGAGTTTGTATGTAAGTATAGGGTCTGTGGGTTTGTTCTTAAGTTGAGTTTGTATGTAAGTCAGAACCGTATACTGTATTATTGTAACCCCAGTCAAAATTTTTTTGGTCTCTGTGGCAATTGAATTTTAAAAATGTTGTGTTGTCATAAGAACCAGGGTTAACTATAAATCTTAATTACAGGCACCATTGATAACTGTTACAGCTGATTATTATAGCCTAGGACTAAAGTACAGTATGTAAGTGAGGTGTTCTTAAGTAGGGGACCGCCTGTACTACTTTTTAAACTTTGCCATCAGCCCCGGACTGGTCTGGGGGCCGCCGTCAGCCATAGTCCGCTGGGTATGGCTGCATTCACACAAACGTATGCCCGCCAGGCCGGAGCCAGGCAGGCGTACGTTCTGCACCATGGAGAGGAGGAGGTGACCCCGACCCTCTCCATTGAAATGCATTGGGTACTGGCCGTAACACAGGGAAAGACATGTCCTTTTCCCGTGTACTGAGCGGTATCACTCTGTGTGGCCATCTATTGGGGACATATGTACAGCCACAAGCTTGTGGTTTTACATACGTGCCCATATGGTAGTGTGAATGTAGCCTGAGGGCGCTGTACCACGTTGCGTTTGCAAACACAGACAAAACCGCGCCCACCGGGGCGGTCCGATAGCATCGGCGTTTCTATGGAAACGCCTGCGATCGGGAACGAGCCGCCGGTGCATTGCATTAATTTAACGCACATTGAAATGCATTGGGTACTGGCCGTAACACAGGGAAAGACATGTCCTTTTCCCGTGTACTGAGCGGTATCACTCTGTGTGGCCATCTATTGGGGACATATGTACAGCCACAAGCTTGTGGTTTTACATACGTGCCCATATGGTAGTGTGAATGTAGCCTGAGGGCGCTGTACCACGTTGCGTTTGCAAACACAGACAAAACCGCGCCCACCGGGGCGGTCCGATAGCATCGGCGTTTCTATGGAAACGCCTGCGATCGGGAACGAGCCGCCGGTGCATTGCATTAATTTAACGCAAAACACAGACGGCTCGTACCAGATCGCAGGCGTTTCCATAGAAACATCGATGCGATCGGACTGCGGACCGCCCCGGTGCTTAGCTGGACTTCCATTTACACCCTTTATCCAACTATGATGCGTTTATACATCATTTTTCTTCTAGTTCATTGATTGCGTTTTGCCAAGTTTGACACTTGAGCTTTTGTGCTCTCAATCTAAAACCCATGATAAGGACATAACGTGTCTAATTCACACTTTAATGCTCCTCTTCCTTCTCTCAGAGGAAGTATTAAAAACAATAACACTTCTTTTAATCTACAGTAACGGGATTCCATTAGGTCTTAACTAACTAGCATCCTAGGTTGGTGCATGCACCGACAGCCCTCCCGGCGTATTGGGCCGAACACCTCGCGCGCGGGGAGAGGAGGATTTCAGCCGCTCCCCTCCCCACTCGCAAAATAATTGCCACCAAAGACAAAACGCGGCCTTCGTCAATCCAAAGAGACAGCATCTCCCATCTTTTTTTTGCGGCCAACGCGTACTGTACGTAGCAACGTTTGCTCACCGCTTCGAGACCTGGCGCCAAGCCAATTATGGTCATATATCCAGCAGCCGGATATACGTTTCCCCATAATTTTGTGTGGACTGCACCCCCTAAAACTGACTACCTCTACTCATATTTAACTGGGAAAACATGCTGCCTCATGAACCAGGGTAGAACTGCCCTGCAGCTGACTCCCCTCCCCCAACCTATTCAATGTACTATGCCACAAAGAAACTTATATACTAACCTCCGGTGCGTTCACAGCTCTCTCTCTCTCTCATGGTTCCTGTGATAGCATTGTTGGTATAATACAAAGTCCATATGCTATCCTATGCATAGACTATGAATTCTCGTTCATGACAAAACACCGCAGCATCGTATATTTTTTTGTCTGCAGAGATTTCATAACCTAATACTTTGGTGTAATAATGCCTCACGTCCTTAACCCCCTACAGATTATTGAATTTGACTCTGATGATATGATCCTTAACCACATAAGCCTTTTCTACTAACTCTGCCACTCTTCCTCTTAACTCGTGCGATAGTACACATTTTCATAAATCTCCCCACAAGTACACACCATATTTTACCGTGTATGTGCTAGTGTAACTCGATGATCCTTCAAAAACTTTTGGCACAGAAACACTGGTATTACTTGCTCCATCTATTTGTGGTTACACACATTTAACATTCTGGGAAAAAATATATATATAAATAAACTATTATATATATACCGAGAGTTAAGTGGTGAGAAGCGGGGGAGTGTAGGAGAAAAGAGGGGGAGGGGGTCGGGGGGGGGGGGGTGGAGAGGGGTGTGGGAGTACGATAGGGATGAAATAGGGAAGGTGCGTGGGTGTGGGGTAGGGTGCGTGGGAGGGTAGGTAGACGGTGTCAGGGGAATAAGTAGAAAGGCCAAATTAGTGCGGTTAGGGGGGAATAAAAGACGAGGGGTTAACTGAGAGGGGGGGGGAGGGAGAAGAAAACATAGAGGTAGGGGGGGAGGTGTGTAACGGTTTAGAGAATGGTAGGGAATTCTCTCGTCTCTTCTACCCATTCTCCTCTTCTCACTCTAGAGCCAACCAGAGTATAAGCCGAGGTGGGCAATGCATTGTCACAGATCCACCAAGTATAGAGACAAAAGCCTGCCCCCAGTAGAGACACCTTCCCCCAGTATGAGACAGCCTTCCCCATAGGAGACAGCTGCCCCCAGTAGGAGACAAGCCGCCCCCAGTAGAGACAGCCTGCCCCCAGTAGGAGACGCCTGCCCCCAGTAGAAGACACCTCCCCAGTATGAGACAAGCCTGCCCCCAGTAGGAGACACCGCTGCCCCCAGTAGGGAGACAACCTGCCCCCAGTAAGGAGACGCCTTCCCCCAGTATGAGACAAAGAAAGCCTGCCCCCAGTTAGGCTACATCCTGACCCAGCCTGCCGCCTCCAGTAGAGTACAGCCGACCCAAGCCTTGGTGCCTCCCAGTATTATACGCCGCCCATCCCTTCCTCCCAGTAGTATACAGCCTACCCGCCTGCCTCCCAGTAGTGATAACGCCACCCAGCCTGCCTCCCATAAATATACACCACCCCAAGCCTGCCTCCCAGTAGTATACCAAAGCCGACCCCAGTGTCTGCCTCCCAGTATATAACAAGCCAGCCCACCTGCCCTTCCAGTCGTATACAAGCCAACCCAGCCTGCCCCCGTAGTAACGCCTGCTCCCAGTAGTATACGCCCCCCACCTGCCTCCCAGTATATACACGCCACCCCAGCCTGCCTCCCGTAGTATAACAGCCACTACAAAAGCATGCCCCGAGTAGGTATACCGTCAAGCCTCAAACTAAAAAAAAAAAAAAAAACCAAAGAGGAGCCGCGATACATCGGGGGAGCACGATGCGCATCACGGACCACCGGAGGTGAGTAAATAATTTTTTTTTTTTAGTCCCTTTTTAATATGTTTTACAAGTATGACTCGTGAATAAGCCGAGGGACGTTTTTATAATACGGTAATTATGAATCTTATATATAGACATTATATACAAATAGATATTATATGAGTCGCCCGGTTAATACAAGTATATGGTCAATGTAATTATGTTCTTAAGTTGAATTTGTTGTAAGTCAAAACTGTATTTCATTTAACTCCTCCAGGCTCCACGCAGAATTTTTTTGTCTCTCTGTGACATTGATTTTAAAAATGTTTTGGGTTTGTTTTCAAAGAATAGATTAAACTAAAGCTTCATTCTTACACCGTGTTGATAACTGTTATATCTGATCATTGTAGCCTAGGACTAAAGTAGAAACAATAATATTACCATAATCCATTGTACCCGTTTGTAACTATGAGGGGTCGTAGGTCAAGTCGAGACTGTTCTTTAAAAGGGACCTGTCACCAGAGACCGCTTTGGTTTTAGCACTCTCCCTTTGCTATTAACAACCACCCCCCAATAATAAACTAGATACATAATATTCCCTATTATTTCTATATACAACCCCCATAATACTATATACACATATCCTATTATTGCAATGGCCATCCTAGCTGTTTAATCCCTTAGTGCCGCGGTGCATGGATTTGTCTGTATGGCCTGCCAATCCAGCAATCTGTCTGGGTCACACAATGCCGCAGAAACCGGACTTAAAAGTTCAAGTCGCTCATCCACTGGAACAATCACAAATTTAAAAGAAAAATTTATACATTTGTATAATTTATTATATTTTTTGAAGTCAGTCATCCTTTTATCATGACTCCGACTATACCAAAATGGACACAAACAAATCCACAACACCTGTTAACTGAGTCAACTACAACTATCGAAAGTCAAAACTGCACAGCATAATATGTACTGTGCCTTATATACTAACTACCGTAATTAGAAAATTATACATCTGTAAATGTTGTACTCTTATCCTATTCACTTTGTGATCACTTACAGGCAGGGTCCTTCTTTTGCTTGTCACCCTGGTCACGTATTTTTATTTTAGTATGTGCATTTGTTCTGGTCTAAAAATTTATGTGAACCCTATACCATTGTACGCACCACGACACATAAATTATAATAATTAATTTAAGGTCTAAAAAAAATCCCTTAAAGTGCAACAGTATACACACCAACAAGTCACAAATATCTGCTATCCAATACTTCATGAGAGTTGGACTGCTTTTTACTAACATTGTTTTCGTGTTGGAGAAAGGAGTCACCATCAAAATCAAGCATGATAACCAGGGGCACGTACTCATAGATCCATACACATGACTGTTATCCTTCTAAATCAATACAGGAAGGCTGCTGGGGTGTACCCAGATGCTTCCCGCTGTAGCTTCATAGGATGTTAGACTGTCTAACCATCGCGCCCCCCCCCCCCCCGCGCCCCCCCCCGACCCGCTCAGAACTTCCCCCTCTCAAGCCTGGTTTAATTCCCACTGGAAATGGAAGATGCCCTGGCCTCTGTAGAGCCTTTGAAGCGGCTATTTCAGAGGTAGGAGGCCATGGATACAACAGAAGATTCCCACAACATTGCTTGGATTTATGACGTGAGGTCCCTGGTGTATATGCTTGTTTGATGGTAGATTCTTTTAAATAAGGATTAGAACAAGGCCAACTTTGTTTTTAGGCGTTGGCAGACGTATGTAATTGACAAAGCTAAGCTGTAAATAACTGAATCCCTAAAGGAAAATTATCCTTCGCATAGATCGGAATACACCCATCTGGTTTGAATATAGCTTGTCTACAACTACTCAACTGTGAATCTCCAAAAAGAACAATAATCTCTTACTTATAGTAGAAGTATCAGCACACTGCACTATATGATTTGTTATGTTCGGCAAGTTAATAGTAGCAACAAACATTTACCATACTGCGCCCGAATCATTATATTTTTTTAAAAAAAAAAACAACTAACTAGTCAGTCTTTTCAGTTATTGTACTGGCCAAAATCTGTGTCAACAGGGTGTTTGACTGGTCCCAAATAGCCTCAACGAAAAAACCAGCTACCACAATAGTAATGTCAAAAATATGTTGGCAATTCAAAGAAATATTTTTTTTCCTGAAAGATTTAAAATCGCACTTTTCCATTAGTTTTTTTTTTGGTCCCCATCATTGAAAAGCCATATTTTGTATCATTCCCTATAAACAGCAGAGTTTTTTTTTTTGTGACAATTCTACTTCATAGTGTCATTGTTTAAAATCATTCAATTGTACTGGTATGCTGGAGAAAAAAAATTCCAATGTGTTGAAATTGATGGGAAAAAAATCACAGCCATTTGTTTTTCAACCTTCTGGACAACCTGGTTAAGGGTTTTTCCACCAGTTAGGCCCTTTCCACAGGGAGGGCCTAATTGCTGATTGGTGGGGGTTTCTTTTGAGATCACAAGAACAGGAGGTCCGACGAGGGCCCAGGTACATTTGTCGACCACCGTCGCTCCCAGAGAGTAAACGAGCAACGGCCACGCATTTCCATTTTGTTTCCTTTACTCTACGGACTGACGAGATGCTTAGAGACAAACGGTTCGACAGAGATAACTGGACCCCATCGAACCCCCGATTCTCGTGATCTGTGGGGTCCTCATCACTGAACCACCATCAGCAAGCTAGGCGCTATCCAAAGGAGTAACGTGATTGGTGGGAAGGCCCCTTTAAAAGTCTAGTTGGTATAGGGGGGGGGGGGGGGGGTCAGAGGAGTTGGATTTCCGGGCAGTCACACCCTACCTGTAAAATTAACACTTTGTAAGATATACATTTACACGTAATACATACCCATTACACATAACTTTTAAAGGAATTTTACATAACACAGTATCACCAAGACAAAACTATTTCTACATACAAAACACAACACCTTAATGCACACTTGTAGAGATCTGTAATCACAGGGGCATGGAAAATTGCATTTTGTAGACAAGTTAAATGACTCATAATGAAGACACCAAAAACATGCCGCAAGCAATGTTTCTTATGTAACATTATAATGGGAATACAAGAGATAATATTGTTTACCTTCATAATGGAGATTTATTACAGACACACTACAGGTTCTTGCAGACTATCAGCAAAGACAAACAGAACACTGACTGCAATACTGCCTCCAGGCAAGAAACTGATAGTCAGACGGAGGAATAAATCAAAATTGCCAAAACAGCCAAAGTTGCCAGGTAAAGTGACCTGTAAACCATAAAACTTGATTTAGTAAAGGCCGCAGCCTGTGATGACGTTTAAAGAACATAATGGCCTGCCTGTGACTTCCTGAGAGGTTCTGTCAGCAAGACAAGAACATAAGCAGAAAAACGCAGATAAAAAGCTGAAAAAAGCTGGATAAGCAAAAACGAATGCCTTCTGCACATGACCATTATATGGGGGCCGTGAATTAATACACAAAATTCTCTGCCAGATCAAGGGCCTCATAGATGCTATGGCACCAAGGTTGAGTACACGTTCGTGTGCATGAGTCTTTAGACTAAACTGTTAACGTTGTCAGAATTCAAAATTTTGGAATATATAAAAAGCAGGGAAATACTTATTGAATAATAGCTTTGTCCATTTTTTTCCCTCCTTTCTTTTTACTTTTGCTGTGTGTAAATCTGCTTTTCCTCATAGCTCATGCAAACGACTCTCGTCTCGTTTTGCTGCAATATTCAATACTTTGAAGAAGTCGTCATTAGGTTTCCAAATGCATAGTCCTCCTTGTGGTGAAAGGGGTTTTTGTCCCTCCAACAAGACTAGCAGGGTAGCACAACCTACTTGCCATGCATCTCCGGATATTCACAAAGCATTTTTACAGGGGCAGACAGGATGTCACATGCAATTATCTATACAAAGCCTTTTTTCACTTAGTAGCTCAGAACCTGGAACATGACAGGGGTGGCCACCTATACCCCTCTTTTGGAACCTCTGCCATCCGTGTACATCAGAATCTTGGATTGGCAGGACATTGGGGCTGTTGAACCATTACCAGCAATCTATGCAGCTTTTTGACAGACAAGGCCTGCTGCATATGTCTATGAGAGGGGCACTGGGGAGAAGTAACCCATTTCATGGAAGACATTTATCAGTGCTTCTCCAAAACAATCGTAAATTATTGCGATTATATTGAAGGTGCAAGGTCAGGTCCCAGCTCCTTTTCACCACCAATCTTCAGGAGGACACTTTTTAATACCATTATGAGTGTGTGGATTGATACTTGTCATTATTTCTCAATCTAAATGTATTCCCTAGGCCTGACAAGATTCCAGAGTTGTTGGTCAGTTACAAGGACTATGGAAAGTATCAACAAAGCTGTATGCAGAGTTTACCATGCAACATGAACCCTGTTTTTCATAGTATAAACATAAACCAGTTAAGAAGAATATTCACAACTGCATATACTCTGCCTCCTCATACCAGACAACAGGTTCAGTTTTCATTTCTTCTTAACACATATTGATTGCTCTGTGTTTCAAGTGTTCTCGCTACTTGTGCCTGTTGACATACACTACACTGCAAGCAATAACCCAGCCATACGTGAAAGAGAAAATAATACCAAACAACTGTTACAGATTCCACTTTACTTTAACAGAACCTCCACCACGGATCAACCTTAAGGTAGTCAGGTGTAGGTGCTTCTTTGTACGTGAGATAGCCTTTAAGGGGCTAATCCTCACGTCCCTGTATCTTTTATAACTTTTATGGCCCAATATACTACTTTTCTAAATAAACTGGAGTAGCCTGAGCTGAGGCTACACGAGAGACTACTCACACCCCAGAGCCTTCTTGATCCTCCTCTCTGGCATATCTTCATCACGCAGCTACGAGGAGTTGCGCGCCCTTGGTCACAATGCGTGCATTCGCAGAACTCGGCTTTGGGGACGGGATGTACATGCTCCTCGTAGCTGCGCTGAAGATATGCTGAGGGGATCAGAAGACGCTACCGAGAGCCTCTTTATAAATAGCATATTAGAGTAGGGCAATAAGTTTTAAAAAGATACAGGGGACGTGAGGATGAGCCCCTAAACAGGACTATCCTCACGTACAATAGAAGCACCTACAAACTGTTCTACCTTAATAGGTAGATCCTGTGGTGTTTTCCTTCAAAGAATTCTACCATTTGTTTCCAGGTGGAGGATAAAGAAAAGAGGAATTGCCACATACCATAGAATGCTTTACCTACACTGAAGCAGAAACAATCTTGTTTAATCCCAGCTGAGTGGTTTTGCTGAAAAAACATTATAAAATATGATACGAAGCTGTCCTTCTGGTGCTGGGGCTCGGCAGTCTCCTCCTCACATTAAATATGCTCGGCTTGAGAGAATGATGTATCACGGTGTTTGCGCCTGACATGCAGAAGTAATCAAATTGGCGCACCATCCCCCATCTCCTGTGTATGAGTGATCCATTCTCAGGTTGATTAGTCCAGTCTTCATAATCACACTGCCGGGCCCAATCACAGGCGCAGCATCCTCCTACTGCCTGAGGATGGCTAATTTATGGCCACATTTTCCTTTGCTCTCTTTTTTAGCTACAAGAGGCAAAGAGCAGTAGCAGGTTAACTAACAGGGGTGTGCTAGGCGGAAGCTAGCGGCCTCTATGTTTGAGGGATGTTTGAATGTATAACAGTATAATTATTTTGCATGTAGGTGTACTATGGTGGGCCCTTAAGAATTACTAATTCTGATGGCGGGATCAAGGATTGTAACCAAGCACACCGACATGCTGGGCAGGATCTGCTCTTCTTTTAGCTGCTTATGCCCTTTCACAAAAAACGGCTTTTACACTTATGCAAAATAGCATAGGTGATAATGGAGCCTAGAGCCCCCTCAGGCACATCTGCATACTTTTAAATGCATAAAAAAGACCATAAGAAGCTTAAAGTGCAACGTAAAGTTACTGTGCAAGCCTTTGGTAAAACATCCACCAATACTTGTATCATGCCGATGCTTCTTCCCAGCTGCTATATCTGGATATTTAACTTAGATTCAGATTCAGCTAATCCTGATTGTGACATCCGCTCAGGGCAATGAATCCCACAGACAGAAAGCTTGTTATTGTCCGATCTGAAGCATGTGATGAGTCATTAGGAGTCATGTGATGTGACATTAAGGGCTTACAAGCCCCTCTCTCAACAAGCCTCCTGGCCTGTCGTTCCTAGCTGTACTACATGGTTTCCCATGGTAACCAGGAAGCATGGCAAATGGTGATTAGCTTTGGGAAACGTTAACCCTGCTCGCTGATAAACAGCTCAGATAGCCAATTAAAGTAAATTAGAGAATTGCTTATTTTGTACTCAGTGTAGAGTTTCGGCCAAAAGTTTTTTTATACTTACAATGTACTTACAGAAGAGTGGATCCTGCCAGTGGGGGCACACACAAGAATGTCAGTGTGCACGATTTTAAAAATCTGTTATCCTAGTGGTAGATAGATATCCTTTAAATAACACCAATGTTCACCACCAGCAGACCGTGCTGTGACTGGCATGGTGGTTAAGTAGGTTTGTCAGATTGCCCACCTAACTACTCGTGCAAACCACATTGTTTAAACCTTGGCCATAAGGAGAAGTCACATAGCTGTACACCCACGCGCCTATAATGTGCAGGCAGGGAGGAAGACACTGCACGTATGATTGTGCACACTGCACCTCTTCAACAACATACCATATGCATGTTCAAACACTGCGGGATCAGTCCATGACTGAATGGGTAATTTTGCATCATCAGATAGATTTTTAACTCAAATGCACTCCAATTTTTTATTTATCATCCAAGTCAGAGAAGTTGCAGCACTGGTTGCATGGAGTGCTGTCAATTACTTACTGACATCCATCTTATCTTTTTTTTATGGATGTGAAAATAAAAGGATGCAAATAAAATACTGACTGTACACAGCATCACATGTACAATTTTTCTGTGACTACACAGACATGCCCTTCTGAATTCGCGTTTATTAGCAGAAATTAGAGTAGATAGAATACATCAGTCTTCCAGCACACGAACGTGAGCCGATCCCAGATCACAAACAACGAATATGCAGATACATGGTTTGTATGAATACCATGTGCTTCCACACCTGTTTACAGTGACTTTCCAAGGCACAAACACAGGCAGGATTAAGACCTGTTTAACAGATTCAATGCAAACACAAGCCGTGGGCATGAACCCATAAAAATAATGTGCCTGTTTGAGTTAGCAGATCGCACAGTTCGGTGCTCCTGCCTCAATATCGTGCTGTCTACAGATTCACAGTTCGTTATGACGGTCCATTTCAAGTTCCATTTAGTAGTGCAACAACTTCCCTTCCTATACCTTCCCTTGCATAACTCCTTTGGCTTAGCACACTAATATACTGAATAGTTGTTACAAGGTCACATTTGTAGTTGTGCGTTACAAGTTATGTGCTTACTATTACAATAACATATTTAGCAGACTTCATTAAAGGTGATGGAGATCAGTTCGGTTCTTGTACCTCATTTATATAAGCAGGTGCCGGCCTACTGTTTTCAATTGTAACTACATAACTTGGTACAATATCCCAGAGTACACAGACAGGTTCTGCTGCACAATCCATAGTACAAGAGCACCAGGTGAACTGGGTCTCGCTGCTTACATGACAGATGGCTCCAGCATTTGGTCTGCTAGAACAGGTGCTAAAGCAGTTTATCAGAAAGCAGATAAAAACTTGCAAGTATTTTTTACTGCATTGTGACTCAAGCAAGTACCAGTGTCACGCACATCCAGCACTACCACAGGGGTGATATGCAAGCAGCAGGGGTGAGACAGCTGTGATCTAGGGAGAAGCTGACAGGAACCAAAGGGGAGAACTTGGAAGTGCAAGAGAGGAAGGTGGATTAGTAACAAGTCAGACACAGTGCAGTATAAATGTCCTCTACTTTATCGCTGTTCTTTTTTCATGTTACAGACGTTCATAGTGGTGACCTGGTTTCACAGAGTTTGTTCAAAGCCAAAAAATCGCCATGAATGAAGGTTATAAGCAAAGATGCTGCAGTTTGAAATGTATCTTTCAGACAATAAAATATACAGCAACATTAACAAGTGAAATGTATACAAAAGGAATACAAAAAAATTGACAGATTGATTTTCTCAGCAAACCATTCTCTATCCACACATGGAAATCTTTGTGAAAAAAATAAAAACCTTTATTCAATATTTGTGATATTTACAGCATCATGTAAAGTAAGCGCTCCTAGCTCTATCCCATTATTATCAGTGTTAAACTGCTTAGCTTTATCAACCACTGACTCCTCTTAAATCTAGCAAACACTGCAGCGCCATAGCCTCAGAATGCCAGAACTAGCTTACAGTGGTCCGGGGTATTGCAAAGGGGCAGTCTGAGGAGACTGACTGCCGCATAATCCTAGCATCCCACGCGGCCTGAGGCAGGTGCCAACACCACCGCTTTGTCTTCGTTTGAAACGCAGACAAGCCGCACCCCGGGGGGTCGCGGCCGATCGCATCGGCGTTTCTATGGAACCCCCTGCGATCGGGAACGAGCCACATGTGTTTAGCATTAAATTAATGCAAACCACCGCGGCTCATTCCCGATCACAGGCATTTCCATAGAAACGCCGATGCAATCGGCCGCCCCGGTGGTGTGGCTTTGTCTGCGTTTGCGTTGTGCACCTGCCTTAGGCGTGGGAAGGCCATACGGAAGAAGCTGCGCCTCGGACCACCACTTCTCAATACACCAGAACGCTGTGAGCTTGGGGCGGCGCTGAGTGTTCGCTAGCTTTATTGGAGGGTTCCGAGAACTAGCAGTTTACATTGCTACAGTCTGAGGTTAGCGCAGGAGCTGCTTATTTAGTTTGCTTTTTTTTACGTGACAGGTCCACTTTAAATACTAAAGAGACAACCTTTGTTGAAAAATAAAACAAGCAGAGAAAGAAGCGTATGATTTTATTCGGTTTAAGTCTACATTCAGATCTTGATTTTGCCACACATTGTACGATACGTATGGGATTTTACCTATTTATTTCTTACACCAGAGGGCGAAGCATATCCCACTGTTTGCACTCGAGTGGGATACCTGGTCTGGTTCAGCCCTTCCACTTGGAACAGGAGGGAGGAGTGAACACAGCGGGTAAACCAGGGTTTGATGCCAAAGGTGATCCAGAGTGTAACCTATTGACTCGAGTATAAGCCGAGGGTGGGAAATGCATTGGTAACACACCCCCCTGTATGTATGCCGCCCCTAGTCCAGCCCCCATTATTCACATCCAGCCAGCCCCCAGTAGTCTACAGCCAGCCCCCAGTAGTCTACAGCCAGCCCCCAGTAGTCTACAGCCAGACAAGCACAGGCTTCCACGCCTGTCTTCTTTCTTCGGTAACATCCTGCAGGGCGCACCCGTGTTTCTTCTAGGACGGCAGGTGCATACGATGACGCGGACACTGGAAGCGTGGTTTATAAGTCCTGTTTCCATTTCGCTAATTTGATCCCACATTCCAAATTCTGAACAATCGGGACAGGACCATACCGCATATCTGTCTGATGACCATTACGTACTAACATGAGTCAACACAAGAGCCCAATACTAAAAAAAAAAAAAAACATATACTCCTCACCATTCTCAGTGCCCCGAGGGCAGCGCTGCTCCCACGATGTCAGCGCGTCTCCTCTTCTGTAATCGCGCCTGTCTTCTTTCTGTTCTGTATCCAGCCTTCAAGGCGCACATGTTTCTTCTGCCAGCGCATAGTATGACGTCAGCAGGCCCGATGACGTCACGGGGAGCGGCGATCCTCGAAAAGATGGCGGCGCGTGGGCGCCGCCATGCTTTTGAAGCCGCCGGCAGCATTGCCGGCGGCGATCGAGGTGAAAACACCCGCGATCAGTGCTAGCACCGATCGCGGGTGTTACCGGTAAGCCTTTGCTGCAATATGCAGCAAAGATGAAAAAGTTATTGCACCGCTGGGGGAAAATACAACATATAGGATTGTAATGTCTGTTATATTAATTTACAGTCAGCACTAGGATGCCAATTGTCAACGTCTTACCCCAATTATACTAAGGCCTTTCAGGTAGTCTTGTTTTGGTTGAGCTTGAGGAACGCATCCAGCCAGGACAACTTTTTTATTCTCTTCTTGTGCTTTTCTGCAATATCAAAAATAGATGATGGTTATAGAATAAAACATCAATTTCATCTCCAATTAAGGGCCAATTCACATATTCATTAGGTCTCCAGATATTGTGAATCAAAAATTTGTACAACACACAGAACAGGTATATGTCTTCCCATTATAGCTTAAAGAGAACCCGTCATGCAAAATAACCCCCCTAAACTAAATATATTTTCATAAACCGCATTAGAGAGCATTTGTCTCTATCCCTCATTGTCCTCTACATGCCTGTAAACCTAAGCAATGAGGTCCTAAATGTATGCAAATGACCCTGTGAAATGTCCAATGAAGCATTAGCATATTCAAGCTGTCCACTCTATTCATGAGTGGGAGGCACAGCCACACCCCAGTGCTTGACTGACAGCCTGTGTAATGATGTGAGGCTGCTATAATGATGTGCTCCTGGTGCTGGTGGCCACGCCCCCTGCAGCTTGTGTGTGCATGGTGTGTTAGGAGGGATACCAGCAGCTCCAGGCAGCCAGTTACAGCAGAACAGTCAGATTCATGTGTAGCTGATGTCTGTGTCTCTCACCTGTATATTAGGAGATGTAGCATGTCAGCGAGGCAGCACACACAAGCCAATGCTTCACTATACTTACACACGACATGAGCAGGGGGAGAGAGGGGAGGGGGGAACCGGGTGACATCACTGCCTTGACCATGTGACCAGCCTCATTTACATGATAAAAAATAGATGATTTTACAATGAATAAGTATGAATAGACTAGATAAAGGCTGGGATGGACTCTTGTGAGCTGCTTCCAACAGCTAGAGGTGACAGGACAAGTTGACAGAGAACTGATGACAGGTTGTCCTTTAACTCAGAATAGTCAACTTGCAATTGTTCGGTTACCACTCATAGGGGGAGATTTATCAGGGCTTTTACCAGTTTTCTGGCATTCAAGACCTGAAAATAATGCCATGCCTTGCAAACCACTAGGGATTGTGAGTAATACGCAACTTCCACAACAAGGGGTTGCAAAGGAAACACAGCCAGCGCAGCGTCCAGAGTGGGCCAATATGTGTGTTTTCGGCTACACACCTGCTGTATCAATATAGCAGGTGACAATGCAAGCTGAACAGTCGTGAATAACAGCACAGTTCTACACGAGTCCTGACTTTACTATGGTGCCAGGAAGCGGCACCTTAAGTGAACCGACAAAGACAAATGTCACCCAAGCATAACTGATGCAAATAACTTCAAGTGGTTTCCCACGCAAATTTTAATCCCCTAGTGAGGTTTACACATTAAAGAGGAACTTTACCAATAAGAGTCGGATCTCGTACAGGTCCCGGCAGTCGGCCGTATTCATGAGGGGGCCGGCTGACACAACCTCTCCACCCGTCAGTCGGGGACCTGTAAGAATAGCCGGCAGCAGCGCATATATTTCGCAATCGCTGACGGCTCTCTGCGATGCGGCAACTGACAGGGGGTAGAGGAGTTTGTCGGTCGCGCCACTTATGAATACGGCCGACTGCAGGCACCTGTACGAGGTAAGAGGTCGAATCGATTAAAACACAGTTTGCACACAACAATTTAATAAAAATTTATAAATATAAAGATTAGGCGGGACATATTTGGTGGAGTATTTTTTGGAGGGGTGACAGGGCCTCTTTAAAGCTAAATTTTTTAACCCCTTACTTACACTTTTACTCAGTTTATTGCAGTTTTAGCTCCTAAACTTAGCGATGAGTCATTGTAAAACTACCAGAGTGTGGTAGGGACTCTCTGAGCAGACACTTTATAATCATCCTGCTAGTACAGTGAATGCTGTGTGCTGACATGCGATTATACTATCGGATAGACGTTTATCATGCTCTATTTAACTTTGAACATTCTACTAGTATTGAAAATAGAAAAGGAGATGAGAAAGATCAGAAATTATGAGATCCGTAAGATGGATTATAAAAAACACAATGGGGCACATATACTAAGTGTCGGCCGTACGCTTTTGTTGGGTTTCCCGAATTTTTTCCTTTTTGCCCTGAATGCCTGGGTTTTTTGGCGCACGCGATCGGATTGTGGCGCATGGGCGCCAGCTTCATGCTTCACAATTCGGGGGGCGTGGCCGTAGACAACCCAGACTGATCGGACAAACCGCGAATTGATGAAAATGAAATGTGTGTTGCAAGATCAGCACTCACTGCACCAGGAAGAGAAGAGAAACTCGGTGGAAGCCAGGGGGGAAACGAAAGCATGGAAATTGGAGGCACAATCTTAGTGAATCGCGGCAGCTCCGAAACCTCAACGGCAGCGTAACGGGACAGGTAAGTAAAGGTGCCCCAATGGCATTGTCATCTCTGCTTACACTATAACACACGCTTGTCACTCTGCTGCATATGCCTCCCTCCTGGTAAAAGGCCTTATATTGCCGGTAACTAGTAGAGCAAGTCTCTGCACACTGTTGATTTTTTGTTAAATATTGGGCCTAAAAGGGGCGGAGCCAGCCAAGATGGCGAACGGACGTGAATGCTGAGCTCCGTGAGGGCGCGCGCAAAAGGAACATACACAGTCGGCGATCTATGGGGAGATCAGGGGCCAATAGAGCATCCAAGAGGCCTCAAAGCAGACGGTGTCTGCTACAACATAAAAAAAGTACTTAAGCCGCGCCAGCAAAGATTCTCGTCTCCGATCCTGACGCCTCCAGAGGGGGACCCGCGCCATCTTCCCCACGTGCGACGCAGCGCTGCAAACAGCAGGCACCGGACAGCCTTCAGCGGAGGGGGAAGGAGAATAGCCGTGGAAGTCCAAACGCTGGGGCCCACCTGCCTCACAGGTACAGGCCGCGCACCGGCTGGCTTCACCAGGGAAGGGGGTGCTGCTGCTCCCCTGCTCTCCTCCACCTGCACTGGGGAAGGAAAAAAAGAGCTGGGAGCGCGTCCCGCACTGTGCACCATGCTACCCGGGGTTCCTAACACAGGCTCCCTGAGGACCATGCCAGCACCATCGGCAGGTCCCAAGGCACAGCCTGGCACCATGCATAGCCCTCACAGGGGCAAAGGAGGAGGAGAAAACACCCTCTCAACGTGAGGCACGCTCATTTTCCCAACAGCCTCATCCCAGCAAACGGATAGAGGAAAGACACCATAAATGCACAATCTATGGCTGTGCTGCAAAACTAATATGTCTTCAGATCTCCCGCCACCAGAGGAGGAACGGCATTAACCCTTGAGTCCAATCCTGAATTACAGAACCCCTTCTAGCCTTCCCCCTCTAAGAAGGATATGGACAACTCTAAATCTCGCATGTAACTCAAGGGAGCTTGCTGGACAGGGATCTGCAGTGGTGAGGAAGAATGTGAATACACTTCAGGAAAGTGTGTCAGATCTTGAAACGTTTTAAGCTGAGAGACTTCTACTGTCTAATGTATTACAGAAGAGAAACTAGATGCTCAAGCTGCCACAACAAACGCCACCTAGTGGCACATGGATGATATTGAAAATAGAAATCGCCCGCAACAATAATTAGGTCGCGTGTCCTCCCTGAAGCACTACGCATCAACCTGAGCTGGAGCAGCAACGCTTCAAGGTATATTAATATAGCTTCTTGAACGGCCGCGAGTAGATATCCCCTATAGAATGGATCGAGCACATAGGTGTCTGAGAGCTAGAACACTGACCCCACTAGACCAAGAGAGTTGATATGCAGGATACATTTCTATGGGCTACAAAGAGCAGATAATGCAAAAGGGCAAGGGCAAGGGGGAACTGGACTTGAATGGCGCACAAAATCAGCTTGTTTTTCCAGGACCTTTCCAGACGCACACACGACAGCGAGCATATAAGACCCCTACTCTCAACAACTATCAAGAGAAGGGCATCTCATAACAGATGGGGCTTCCCCTTCGCCCTCTACGCCCGTTTCGGGAGATACGCCAATCTACGCTAACACACGATTAGGAGGATCGCCGGTGTTTTTGAGAGATTGAAGATTCCACCCATGACGTCCCAAGACTGGAGGCTCCGAATCTGTCGGTTGAGGCTGCAACGCCTGGAACCCACCTCATGGAGCAAGTCACTCGAGAGAGCGTTGAAACCTCACCGAGGCCTCGCAGACATCAGAGTCAAGGCGCCGTTCTTTTGCGACTCCCAAGAAAGACTGAACTAAATGAATAGTGATCAATCAGGACCTGGTAATAAATGTTCTTTGTAAGGGAGCGGAACATGGTGGATATTGAGAATATTACGTTGCTTTCAAGGTTGTTTTCTGTGTCTCTATCTGCTTACAATTTTTCTCCCCTGAGATGGTATTTATCTTTAGGTTTGTTTAATATGTCCTATGGACTTGTACATTTATCTGAATATATGGGCCCCACATCCACGATTTGCATCTAGATAGTTAAATAAAACATACAGTATGACCTATACCGATACGTCATTCGGGACACTAACTCTAATTGAGACTGTCAACTCTCCCCCAATAGGTGAAGCCTAGGTAGCACCCATGTTTTATCAGTGCTAGTCTGCACCACTACACATTTAACTAGTTAAACGTTTGCTTATTCACGGATAGGCTGTTCGGTTCATACATAAAGAAGAAAAACCGATTTATTTTAGGGCAGTGATGGCGAACCTTTCAGCGGCCGAGTGCCCAAACGCAACCCAAAGTTTTTGTGAGTGCCAATCAAACGAAATGAAAGCGTCAATGGCTCCCTGTCTTCAATAACCTTCGAATCATATTGGCCTCGAGGAAAGATGAAAATTTTCACCATTATTAGCTTCTTTGTCGTGTCCCTCTGTACACAGACCAAGTAAGTCAAATAGTAAGTATAACTTTATATATGACTGAAAGCGCATCTTTTACAGTTGCTTTAGAACTGCAGAAGATCTTTGAGTCCTGTCTGGTGTGCTGGCTATGGCCCGGATTTGCCCAAGAAAGGGCTCTGGAGTGTCCCACCCATCTGGCACCCGTTGCCTAGTTCGCCACGCTGCTCTAGGAGTTGGACGTAGCAGATGAACGAGAGCACATGTCCATAAGATCACATAGAGACAAGTTATCCGAGTGACAGTTTTTGATTGGATAGAAACAAAGTGGGGGACCAGAAACACCATTATATGTAACTTGTTCCAACAAAAACATACAGATCTCTGGGATCCAGCAAGTTCTCAGTGTCTGGCAACCTAACCCTCTTCTTCTTCTCTACGATTCACTTACAAATATTTGGTTTCTATTACACAATATTTAATTCTGCTCCTCTACTAAGCTGAATAAGACCCAGCCATCAATTTGATTACAGTAGGTCTTGGTCCTAGCGAAATTTAGTTTCACTAGACTTCAAAATCCTTCAAAGATCATTGAACACACCACTTGAAGAAAATGTGTGAATGTACCCTAAGGTATGTTTATGTAAAATCGGAAAAAAGTTGTTTCCTACATTTGGTCACTTGTTTCTGTTACAGGGTTCACCATCGAGAATAACAATTTTTATATGTTGATAGATCAGGACTTTTGGGGCGATGATGTAATGGAAAGAGCTGTGAAATGGTGAACAAGTGGCGATTCAGGCATTACAGTGCTATTTTCCTTCAGCGTTCATTATGCAGCAAACACCCTCTCTGTATGATGTGGGCTCAGCCTGTGAGCTCTGTTACCACCTTAAAGAGAACCCGTCATGCAAAATAACCCCCCTAAACTAAATATATTTTCATAAACTGCCATTAGAGAGCATTGCCTCTATCCCTTCATTGTCCCTCTACATGCCTGTAAACCTAAGCAATGAGGTCCTAAAGCTGTATGCAAATGACCTGTGAAATGTCCAATGAAGCATTAGCATATTCAAGCTGTCCACTCTATTCATGAGTGGGAGGCACAGCCACACCCCCAGTGCTTGACTGACAGCCTGTGTAATGATGTGAGGCTGTATAATGATGTGCTTCCTGGTGCTGGTGGCCACGCCCCCTGCAGCCTGTGTGTGCATGTGTGTGTTTAGGAGAGATACAGCAGCTCCAGGCAGCCATGTTACAGCAGAACATGTCAGATTCATGTGTAGCTGATGTCTGTGTCTCTCACCTGTATATTAGGAGGATGTAGCATGTCAGCAGATGCAGCACACACAAGCAATGCTTTACTATACATTACACACAGACATGAGCAGGGGGAGGAGAGGGGAGGGGGAACAGGGGTGACATCACTGCCTCTGACCATGTGACCAGCCTCATTTACATGATAAAAAATAGATGATTTTACAATGAATAATGTATGAATAGACTAGATAAAGGCTGGGATGGGATCCTTGTGAGCTGCTCCAACAGCTAGAGGTGACAGGACAAGTGACAGAGACCTGATGACAGGTGTCCTTTAACTCAGAATACTCAACTTGCACTTGTTCGGTTACCACTCATAGGGGGGAGATTTATCAGGGCTTGTATACCAGTTTTCTGGCATTCAAGACCTGAAATAATCGCCATGCCTTGCAAACCACTAGGGATTGTGATTAATACGCAACTTCCACACCAAGGGGTTGCAAAGGAAACACAGCCAGCGGCAGAGTGGGCCAATATGTGTGTTCCGGCTACACACCTGCTGTATCACTATAGCTGGTGACAATGCAAGCTGAACAGTCGCTGAATAACAGCACAGTTCTACACGAGTCCTGACTTTACTATGGTGCCAGGAAGGCGGCACCTTCATAGTGAACCGACAAATGACAAAATGTCACCCAAGCATAACTGATGCAAATAACTTCAAGTGGTTTGCCCACGCAAATTTTAATCCCCTAGTGATGTTTACACATTAAAGAGGAACTTTTACCAAATAAGAGGTTGGATCCTCGTACAGGTCCCCCGGCAGTCGGCCGTATTCATGAGGGGGCCGGCTGACACACCCTCTCCACCCCCGTCAGTCGGGGACCTGTAAGAATAGCCGGCAGCAGCGCATATATTTCGCAATCGCTGACGGCTCTCTGCGATGCGGCACACTGACAGGGGGGTAGAGGAGTTGTGTCGGTCGGCCTACTTATGAATACGGCCGACTCCCAGGGGACCTGTACGAGGTAAGAGGTCGAATCGATTAAAACAGAGTTTGCACACACAAATTTTAATAAAAATTTAATAAATAGGAGCTTGAGACAGGATTAAGTGGGACATATTTGGTGGGAGTATTTTTTGGAGGGGTGACAGGTCCTCTTTAAAGCTAAATTTTTAACCCCCTTACTTTACACTTTTACTCAGTTTTATTGCGGTTTTAGCTCCTATAACTTAGCGATGGTCATTGTAAAACTACAGAGTGTGGGAAGGGACTCTCTGAGCAGACACTTTATAATCATCCTGCTAGTACAGTGAAATGCTGTGTGCTGACAATGTGATTATATTATCAGGATAGATGTTTATCCATGCTCTTATTTAATTTCTGAACGTTCTACTAGTATCTGAAACATAGAAAAGGAGATGAGACAGATCAGAAATTATGAGATCCGTAAGATGGATATAAAACACAATGGGGCACATATACTAAGGGTCGGTCGTACGCATTTTTGTTGGGTTTCCCGAATTTTTCCTTTTTGCCCTGAATTGCCCCGGGTTTTTGGCGCACGCGATCGGATTGTGGCGCATGGGCGCCAGCTTTCATGCTTCACAATTCGGGGGGCGTGGCCGTCAGACAACCCGACTGATCCGGACAAACCGCAGAATTTGAAAATGAAATTGTGTTGCAAGATCAGCACTCACATGCACCAGGAAGAAGAAGGAGAACTCCGGTGGACGTCAGCGGGGGAAACGACACATGCAGGAAATTGGACGCACAATCTTAGTGAATCGCGGCAGCTCCGAAACCTCAACGGCAGCGTAAACGGGACAGGTAAGTAAAGGTGCCCCAATGGCATTGTCATCTCTGCTTACTCACCTATAACACACGCTGTCAGCTCTGCTATATGCCTCCCTCCTGTAAAAGGCCTTATATTGCCTGTAACTAGTAGAGCAAGTCTCTGCACACTGTTGCATTTTTTGTTAAATATGGGCCTAAAAGCTCATGAAAAGTTTCTAACATGGCAGATTCCCATGAATCCTGTATAGTGCTTATATGTGCAACTTATGCATGAAATCAGTACAGTAAGAAGTCAAGGAGGTGGTCCTATAGGTGTTTTACAGGTACCCC
Source organism: Engystomops pustulosus (assembly GCA_019512145.1). Lineage (NCBI taxonomy): Eukaryota > Metazoa > Chordata > Amphibia > Anura > Leptodactylidae > Engystomops > Engystomops pustulosus. The sequence continues at coordinate 76,608,397 of CM033645.1, forward strand.
TTTATATTCACTGGTAATACCAACCTCGAAACATGATCAGATTTGCAGTATAAATTACAAGTTATTCTGAATCTGCCCACAAAACTATGTATCAATGTGCTCAGCCCATCTTTCTCCATAAGATGCTGCCTACAGATTACGCTTCGCTTTCATGTGTCAAGTTCCCTTTAAGGATACAGCAGAAAGCAGATGTTGGTGAATTTCCTGTAAACACCACTTATGTACCTGCTTCATGGATGCCAGTCTTCCATTCCCAGCATGTTACAGCAGGCAAGATACACATGTGATAATAAAACTTTAGTGGTGAAAGTGTTCCAAGCACTCCACCTGGTGGACAGCTGGAGAACAACTCATTTCACTGCCAAAAGGTTCAGTTCTCTACAATCACTTGGGTTCACTCTAGGCCACTGTTAAAATTTATTATGCATTAAAGTACTGCATAAATAAGCCGGTATGTCCAATGTTATTAAAGGAAACAAAACAAAAACATGGATTGTCGCCAGAACTAAGTGAACTTGACGCACCACGCAGATTACTACAGTTCACGTCTGGGATCTGCTTCTACAAATGGTCAAACATCCTAACAAACAGCACAATCTGTACAAATCAAGAGCCGTTATATCATTGTCATTAAACTACAATTACCAAGTGATATATTACATTGTGTTCTGCAGAGCAGATACGTTTCAAGAAATAAATCAACAAAAAGAAAATATTCAACTTGTACCAAGCAAAGTAACACAAATTCCACACAGAAGTCCAATAGGACATAATGTAATTAATAAATATGCCCTTAATAGTATTAAATAATATTATAATACATTATTATAACTATTATTATTTATTATATTATTATATTATTATTATAGCATTATTCTACCCGTTTGACGGAATGGATACTACACACAATGGGATTGTCTGGAAAAAACAAAAGTATGTAAATAATGGCTTTTTGCCCACTAAACACTCTTATAACTTGCGTTTCAGCAAGCAATATAGTGTAAAAAAAAATATATACACTGGGGCAGGGTGCGGCAGGCTATATACACTGGGGCAGGATCTGGCAGGCTATATACACTGGGGCAGGGGCTGGCAGGCTATATACACTGGGGCAGGGTCTGGCAGGCTATAAACACTGGGGCAGGGGCTGGCTGGCTATATACTGGGGAGGCTGTGACCAATGCATTTCCCACCCTCGGCTTATACTCGAGTCAATATGTTTTCCCAGTATTTTGTGGTAAAATTAGGGGCCTCGGCTTATATTCGGGTCGGCTTATACTCGAGTATATACGGTAATTTGTAAAGACTTTTATTCTTAAAAACAAGAGAATACGAAAAATAACGAAGAGCAGATCCTGTTGGAGGGGCAGACACCAGAATGTATGTGTGCTTGGTTTACAATCCTTGATCCTGGTGATGTCCTTTAAGCTGAGTCTTTTCATGTCAGTTGGCCCACTTGAGGTAGCTGAGGGGTGGCGAATGGCATGTTTAAGTGGCTGATATTGCTTTTTTTATATAGCATATGTACTATTGTGTTTAAGCATTGTATTAAAAGGCTAATAGGTTAGTGGGCATTGACCGATTTACCATATGTCAAAATATGGGAACAGGAACTGGGGAAGTCCTTCTCAGATGAGGAATGGGCTAAATCATTCGAGCTATGCCATAAACTCTCCATATCAGGCAGGGCTCAGGAATCTAATTTTAAGATATTATCAAGGTGGTATTGGACCCCTAAAAAGCTGAGCAAAATATACCCCTCATGCTCAGATGAGTGTTGGCGGTGTAAACAAACACAAGGGACCATGACACACATCTGGTGGGGATGCCCCCTATTGACGCCTCATTGGAACAGAGCCGTAAATCTGATATCAAAACTGACAGGTGTCAAATTACATAATGATCCTTCCACCCTTCTGCTAAACATCATTCCAACCTCAATACAAAAAGCTAAAAAATCTCTCCTGGGTTTTATACTGATAGCTGCTAGAATGCTAATACCGCGTCTGTGGAAATCTACTAGAGTACCATCAGGCTCTGATCTCCTATCAGAAATTGAGGCAATACACAGAATGGAAGAGCTCACAGCGGATGCTCACCATACCACTGAACAACACATAAAGACATGGAGCCCATGGTTGGATTTTAGGAGCTCCCCAGACTTTCTCTTGTTCTAATGAACATGGGGGTATATGCATACGCGCATTTTCAGAATAAAAATGCTTCTGCAGATCCTAAACCCCGTTCTTTCCTCCCCATAACTTCCCTCCCCCCCTCCTTAGGTTGAACCTGTTACACATAGCGTTGGGAGACACCTTCCAATAGTTGAAGGGGAAACCTGAATACACAGGCTAATCCGGATACGAGAAGTAAAGAGATATGGTGATAACTATACAAAAAGTGTCTACAAGATATAAAGTACCGGACGACAACACCCTTATATAAATCCCCTAGAGTACTTTTGAAACAATGATGTTCCTCTTGGCACTTCTATAGCAATATTTCTATCTTTTGAATGGAGCAAACCTATGGTTTGTAAGTCATTGTATCACGCCTTTCATGTTTTCATGCCTGCGTGCATGAGATGTTATATGTACGATATGTTGTGCTTTACATGACTGGACTTTGTAAACTTATATTATATGTTTCTCAATAAACTTGAATGATAAAAAAAAAAAAAGGCTAATAGGTTTCTCTACACGGTTTATTTACAGGTTTTAAGTACATTTTGCAGACATGTTGCAAAAATCAATATCGGCACTTACCGTAACAAATATAATATTAGCCATATCTTAAAAATGTATGTCACAGTTTTCTATATATAAGCGAGTGATACAAAGATGTAATCTGTCAATATCTCTATCTGGCAGGCAAACAATCTGCTTTGTGATAAAGCACTAAGCCATCAGTATAAGACTTTGATAAGGTTCTTATGGGCTCTGCCACAAGAGCGTCTTGCTCCCGATCTATTCCGAAAGCAAATAAATATTAAGTTGATTCAGATACCGATGCACAATCTTCCAAGGATGATAAAAGCTCTGTCACTTTTGGTGTCTCGCCAGCGAGCTACTTACGGTTACACTGATACCAGAATTTTGAGTGCAATACGAAACCCAGAAAATTATTGGGATATTCCATACTGATACGATACTTTCAAGAAAAGAAAAAAGGTATTATCTGAATGTTTACGGTGTTGTCACATGGGGCTCAATCTGATTGCATTTGCTTTTCCATTAACCCCTTAACGCTGAAGCCACTTTTCACCTCCCTGACACGGCCCATTTTTTCAAATCTGCCCTGTGTGACTATAAATGGTTATAACTTCGGAATGCTTCAACATATCCAAGTGATTTTAAAATTGTTTTCTCGTGACACTTTGTACTTCATGTTAGTTGAAAAATTTTGGTGGTGTGTTTTGCATTTATTTATGAGAAAATCAGATATTTGGTGAAAAATTTTGAAAAATTCTTGATTTTCGAACTTCAAAATGTTCTACTTTTTCCATACATAGTCATAACCACAAAAAACCGCAATAACTAACATTCAGTAAATGTCTCATTTATGTGGACATTGTTTTTTATGCATACTTTATGCATTTTTTGTAGGATGTTATGGGCCTTTGAATGTTAGGTGAGATTTTTCACATTTTCATAAAAAACGCTAAATCCTGCTATTGAGGGACCTGCTCAGGTTTCAAATCACTTTGAGAGGCCTAAATAAAAGTAAAACCCCATAAATTACCCCATTATAGAAACTACACCCCTCAACGTACGTGAAACAACTTTTATGAAGTTTCTTAACCCTTTAATTGTTTTACAGGCATGTGTATAGGGAATATTTGTGTTTAGGGGACTTTACATAAAATAATTTTTTCATAAAAAGAATTAATTAAATAAAGTTAATGTTTTTAACATTTTTTATTAACTTTTACAGGTTAGCTTGAACAAGCGATCCACTGATCACTTGTTCAAGCTCTTCTTCACATTACACAGTGTAATACAGATGTATTACACTGTGTAATGTAACACACTGAGCATGCTGCTCATGCTCAGTGTGTTACAGCCGGGTCCTGCTAGAAGGCAGGGACCCGGCACACAGAGGAGGATCGCGCAGCCCCGGGCTCCAGCAGTTCCCGGGCTGCGATCGGGGCAGCGGACCCCCCCGGTAAGTGCCTCAGGGGGTGGGGGGGTCCGATTCTTCTCGAATGCCCCTTGCACGCCGCGGTCAGCGTGACTGTGGCGTGTCAGGGATTAACACCCACGATCGGAGAAATCTATAATATATAGCTGACACCCGCTGCTTCTGGCGCCGGCTCCATTCAGGAGCCGGTGCCAGAAGCATGATGTAATAAATAGTACTTGCGGGAACGCACCTCCAGCGATGCAGTACTATTACGTAAAATGTTGGGAAGGGGTTAAAACACACGGATCAGTAACAGCCGCCAGTGATTTGCGAGGAGAAGCTTTAGTGCTTTATGACATTGTAGTATATGTATTGTGAAGGTTGCCCTGGTAATGTTTATATAAAATAATATACTAAATAACATAATTTAGGGCTCATTTAGAGGGGCGTTTTGATGTCCGAATGCTATGCTTTTTTTGCGAATGGCAAACTGCTTCCTATGGGTCTGTTCACACATCCATTTTTTCGGATGTGCAGTGAGAAAAAAATTACAGCATGAATTATTTTGTCTTGCATGTGGACCACGTACATCCATAGAAGTTAATGGCTCCGCAAAAAAAAAAAAAAAAATGGATGGCACACACATGACCTCCATATGCAGAGTGTTTTTTTCCTTCAAATGTTGTAAGGCAACCAACCAGGCAGGGCAGGAAGTAGATTAGAAACCCATCAGCAAACCGGATGACGTACAGACATGTGAAAGGTTACAATATGGTCTGAACACAGACATGTCCGCATTTTATGCAGATAAGCAGCGGACATGCCGTCTGAATGAGCCCTTCTTTTTTTGTCTTATAAATTTTTATTCATTTAATGTAACTTTATTATATGCTTAAAATATTGTAATCTCAATAATAATAATCTCAATAATAATCTCCATAGTAATAGTCATCATCTCAATAATATTCTCTGAGAAGATCCCTCTCTATATACCAGTGCATGGAGCTTGTGTCACAGTGTATCAGGGAAGCTCTTAACTAATCACCATCACTAGTTTTCAGCTCAATGACCAGACTAGATTTTTCGAATCTGACATGTCTCACGATAATTGGTTATAACCTTGGAAGGCTTTAAACATATCCAGGTGATTTTGAGATTGTTTTCTCGTGACACATTTTACTTGTTACACGTTAGCTGTAAAATTTAAGTGATACTTTTTTTTTTTTGGACCTGCGGTTTAGAAACTTTTGAATTTTTTTTAGAAAATACATTCATTTAGGCCAAAATTGACAGTTTCATAATGAATAAAATTATGAAACTTTCTGCAATGTTTGATGCCCAATTTCTCCCGAGTATACCGATACCCCTTGTATGGTGGTAAACTGCTGTATGGGTGCACATCCGGGCATGGAATGGAAGCAGCGCTATTCAGAGCAGATTTGTATTGTCACATTGTACAGGATATAAATTTTAATTTTTTTGGTAATGCGAACATATGAGGGCTTATTATTTGCTAGGTGACATGCCTAGATAATTCATTTTGGGGGTCTGTAGCTTATTCATGAGACCTTATTAACTATTTCAAGGGGACACAAACAAATCATCAATTTTTATTTTGGATTTTTAGCCCACTCAAATCCTGGGCGAAAAAATATTTTGTTTAGTGCAATTCCTCCAGAATATGCCAATACCTATTGTGTCACTGTACCCTGCTGTACGGGCACATGGTGGCACTTGGAATGGAAAGTGTGTTTAGTTTTTGGAGGACAAATATGGCTGAAAAAGTTTTCATGTGTCAGGATACATTTAGAGAGCCCTAGTGGTACCAAAACACGCCACACGCTACAGGACCTCTGGAACTGAGGGATTAGAATAGTGGAAGGCTGGGATAAAAGTTATCCACATACAAGTGGTAACCCTTATCCAGCAGTGGGTGCACAGATCGGTCAAACGGAGCTGAGAGATGACATGATGCCACAATCATGGCCCTCACCACTGATGATTGTCTCAGTGTGTTGCTCTTATTCACCCCAGTGATACCCATTGTGACGAATATTGCTGCTATTAGATGGTCTGGATCAACCACCCAATAACGTTAAACACTAAAAGAGGGGGGCTGCGAAACCCCACTGGATGCAAAGTGCAAACGATGCAAAGTGGATGGCTGCCAGGAACAGCCGCCATCGTTCCCCAATAACTGTGTTTGAACTATATTGGCAAGTCACTTCCCACTGCACCGTTCGATTACAGCGCGCATCGGGAAGGGGTTTATTGGCACCAACTTCTATTAAGTTTATTACCCTTTAAGTGCTCACATGGGTTTTTATAAAAAACAATATGGACTGAGGTTAGAAAATTTTTTTCGGAAAATTACATCATTTAGGCCAAAATGCAGTTCATAATGGATAAAATTATGAAACTTCGCATGTTTGAGCCAATTTCTCCCGAGATACCGATACCCCATGTTATGGTGCGTAAACTGCTGTATGGGTGACATCCGGGCATGGGAATGGAAAGCAGACTTCAGAGCAGATTTGTATTGTCACCATGACAGGATGATATAAATTTTAATTTTTTTGAATGCAAACCTATGAGGGTTTTATTTGCTAGGTGAGATACAAGGTATAGATACTTCATTTGGGGGTCGTGATTATTCATGAGACCTTATAACGATTTCAAGGGGAACAAACAAACATCACTTTTTATTTTGGATTTTTAGCCCATACAAATCGTGCGGACGAAAAAAATATTTGTTTAGTGCAATCCTCCAGAATATGCCAATAACTATTGTGTCACGTACCCAGCTGTACGGGCAGGGTGCACTTGGATGGAAAGTGTGTTAGTTTTTGGAGGACAAATATGGCTGAAAAAGTTTTCAGTGTCAGGAACATTTAAGAGCCCTAGTGGTACAAAAACACGCCACACGCGACAGAGACTCGGAACTGAGGGATTAAAATAGGGAATGTGGGATAACAGTTATCCACATACAAGTGGTAACCCTTATCCAGCGGGAGGTGAAAGATCGGCAAAACGGCGATGAGAGAGGACATGAGGCCAAAATTCATGGCATCACCACTGATGATTGTCAGTTTGTTGTTGCTCTTATTCACCCCAGTGATACCCATTGTGACGAATATTGCTGCTATTGGATGGTCTGGATCAACCACCCAATAACGTTAAACACTAAAAGAAGGGGGCTGCGAAACCCCACTGGACCACGATGCAAAGTGGATGGCTGCCAGGAACAGCCGCCATCGTTCCCCGATAACTGTGTTTGAACTATATTGGCAAGTCACTTAACACTGCACCGTTCGATTACAGCGCGCATCGGGAAGGGGTTTATTGGCTTTATGATCCATTTATTTTGGCAATTTGGAGGGGGCGTCCACTGTAGCATAAAAATAATATATTCTCTTTATTCTATGGATCACTACGATTACGGTGATACTGCATTTATATCGTTTAATTTATATTCGTCCAATTTTATTGAAGAAAAAGTAGAAAAGAAAAAAATAGTATCGCCATTTTTACAGAAGCATAACTTAGTATTTTTTGGTTCACTGAGCTGGTTGTGGCCTTATTTGTTGCGTGACAAGTTGTTCTTTTCAGTGGTACCATTTTGGTGCTTGTAACTTTTTATGTTAATTTTTGAAAACATTTTTTGTAAAGCAATTTGGAAAAAAAAAAAAGTACATTTTTTGCAAGTTTTTCCGGTTTTTATTTACAGCTTTCACCAAGCAGGTCCAATTATGATTTATTGTACAGATTGTTATGGACGCGGCAATAATCAGTATGTGTGATGTTTTTATTGTGATTTAGTGGTTTTTGTACTTTATTAGTTATGTATAGGGAATTGTGGTGTTTAGGGGGACTTTCACTTTCTTTTAATTTTTTAAAAAAACTAAAATTGTTATAACCTTTTATTTTTAGTGACATGTTGACCTGAACATGTGATCTTCAGATCATGTGTTCAAGCTCAAATAGAGCTGACACAGTGTAATACAGATGTATTGCAATGTGCTAAGTAATACACTGAGCATGCTGCGGATGCTCAGTGGATTACAGACGTGTCCCAATGGCTCCCGGAAGAAACTGTAGTCCTGTGGTTGCTCGGGGAGGATCAGGCCCCCCTCCCCCCAAGCACCGCAGGGGGTTGGGAGGGGGTCCAATCCACATGAGAAGCCCCTTACACGCAGCGGTCATATTTGAACTCCAGTTGCAGGTGCTACAGGAGGGTGTCAGCCGAGATATGCAACTGACAACTGTTCTGTATGGTGCTGGCTCCAAAAGTGTCAGCCCCATACTATTACGGCACGAGTCGTTAAGTCACTTTCCGCCACACCGTATTATTACGGCGTGCGGCGGGAAGGAGTTAAGAAACCATTGTGGGCTAATGCAATTTGATCAAAATGTAACCAAGAACCTCCTGCTGGTTTGCTTGTTCATGATGAATGTGCCTAATAGAAGGCGAAAACTTGCTGCAGTTTGTGGCTAACTCAAGGTTGTGTGAATGAGGCCCAAGATAATATTCATGAATAGAATACCTTAAGGTTCTGGAGGGTGGTCATGGACAAATATCACATGACCATCCATTTGGGAACATTTTATGGACAGGAAGGTAGTTGTTGATATAAAAAGACATTTTTGAACCAAACATCCTGTCACACAGAAATGATAAAAAGCCTGATGTAACATGGCCAACCCTTTCAATATAGATAGTTGTGCTTATTATGGTTAAAAAATTAAAACCGATGTCACAAAACATGAAGTATATGGACTTTCACTACAAAATTCCATAAAAATATACCAACCGCATACACTCGAGTATAAGCCGGTAGGAAATGTATTGTCCCAGCCAGTCCCCAGTATGCAGCCTGCAGCCCCTGCCCCCCAAATACATATATAGCCTGCAGCCCTTGCCCCCCCAGCAACAGCCTACACCCTTGCACCCCCAGCTATATAATCTGAGCCCCCCTCCCCCAAATATATATAATCTGAAGCCCTCCCCCAATATACGATTAGGGCCAGAAATATTTGGACGTGACACAATTTCACAAGTTTGGGCTCTGCTGCCACCACATTGGACTTTGAAATGACACTCTACAAACAGAATTCAAGTGCAGATCGTAACGTCTAATGTTTGAAGGGTTGAACACAAAAATTGATAGAAATTAGGATTGTACACTTTCTTTAACACAACACTCCACATTTTGAGAGCTTCAAAGCAATTGTGACAAACAAACAAACCCAAACAAAATATTTTGGCCGGCAATCACTTCCTTAAGCATTGGAACCATAGACCTTCACCAAACCATGTGTTTCCTCCTTCTGTTGCCAGGCCTTTGCAGCCCCACCTCAGGTCGTGCTTGTTTGTGGGTTTCTTTCAAAACAAAACAAAAAAAAAAAACCCACCCGGAAACCACCATGAAGTTGGCAGTTTCCGATGGCCAATACGGAGCACCAGCTCAGGGTGAGCTGGTTGCCAGAGCTTATTGTTAGTTAGGTGTTTAAAACGCGGTAGATAAAACACTTTTAAACTTATAGCCGAGAGCATGGAGTACGCGCTCGGCGCTACCATGCGCGACGGCTCTCATTCACTTCCTATGTAGCGCAGCGCACGGTAAGCGCCCGAGCGCGACTGTACCTGCGCGTCCGCGCTATAAAGGTTTAACCCCATTCCCGACGACGCGCACGTACTATACGCGCAGCGCGGGTCCGGTGCATGGAACGGCTCGCGGGTCCAGCCTCTCCATAGCGGTATCTTTGTGCATATTGCAGCAAAGGACTTACGCGATAACACCCGATCGTGCTAGCACCGATGCCGGGTGCTTTCACACAGCGATCACCTCCGGCATGCTCGGAGGCTTCAAACAATATGGCGCCGCTATGGGGCCGCGCCATCTTGGCGCGGATCTTCGCTCCCGATGACGTCACTGGGGAGGTTGATGCCGTTGCCAGTGACAGCATCGGGCTCACGAATGGCCCGCTGCTGCTCGTTTAACCTATTCATTACAATGGCTATCAACACATTGTCAAATGAATGAGGAGTGGAAAATCCACATACGCGCCATATTGCAGTCATTGCACTACATGTGTAGGATCGATCAGACAAGCTAGTGTGTTAACGTACCCTAGGGAGTATGGAAAAAATATTAAAGTAAAAGTAAAAAAAAGTTTTTAAAAAAAAAAACAATTATATGAAAAAACACCTAAAAATTCAATCCCCCCTCACCGAACCCCCTTTCAATATTAATAATAATAAACAGTAAAATCATAAACACAATTAGGATTCACACGCAGTCGAATGTTCCGATCTATCAAACATATATACGGTTTTTCACTTGCGTTTAAAGAAACCACCGTACGGGAAAATAGCTCCAAATCAAAATGACATTTTTTTGCCATTTTGGAAAAATATACAAAACTATAAAAAGTGATAAAAGTAGCACGTCAACATGATACAGAAAACCCACATCAAAAGTCCAAAAAATGACACCACCCACAGCTTCGTACACCAAAATATGAAAAAGATTATTAGCGCCAGAAGAGAAATGAACAAATCAAAAAAAAATATTCTGGTACGGAGAGTTTTAATTTTTAAATGTATGAAAAATCGTATAAAACCTTACAAATTGGTGAGTATCACCTGTGATGGAGCAACCCAAAGAATAACGTAGTACCTGTCATTTTGGGGACACAGTGAAAGCGGTAAATCCAAGTCACAAGAAACGTCGCAACATGTGTTTTTTTCACCATTTGCACTGATTTGGAATTTTTTCTTTCCGCTTTCCCAGTAACGCGCCATGAGACATTAAATCCCGTCACTGCTAGAAGTGCAATTTGTTAGCGCAGCAAATAAGCAGTCACAGCTCTTATGGGAAAAATAAAAAAAGCTTATAGATTTTGAAGGTGGGGTGTAAAAATGGAAGTGAAAACAAATAAACAGGCAAGTCGTTTAAGGGTGTTAAAAAGTGTTTAAACCCGCGAAAACCGCGGTTTTTTAAAACACTAACCTAAAAAAGGCTCCCCGGCACCAGCGTCAAGCATGACTGGTGCCAGGTCTTCCATCGGAACCTCGCCACGTACAAGTTTTAGGTTCTCACTTTAAGTCCTGTTTGGAGCAAGTGTAAATGCATGCTTCAATTGGGTTAAGATCTGGTGATTGCACTTAGGGCCATTGAGAATGTTCCACTTTTTGGCACTCATGAAACTCCCTGGGTAGCTTTGGCTGTCATGCTTGGGTCATTGTACCATCTGTACTATATGGAGAGCCAGTAATAGTCTGATCAACCTTTGCAGGCATTGCTGAATCTGGGCTGAAAGTAATCCCGGTACACTTCGAACTTTATACGGCTACTCTTGTATGCTGCCATCACGCTTGCCTCCCATGTTTTACTGAGGATAGTGGTGTGCTTGGATCATGTTGCCGTTCCCTGTCTTCTCCAATTTTCTTCCAATGCGGTCTGGTACAGGTTGATCTTTGTTCATCTGTCTAGAATACTTTTCCAGAACTGATCTGGTTTTGAGGTGTTTTACGTCAAAATTAACTCGGACGGCGTCTATTTTTTGGAATTGTGAATGGTGTTGCATCGACTTGAACCACTTGGTATTTTCTTGCCGAGCTCTCTTCTTTTACTTGGACTTAGCGAGTACACCTACTTCACGAGAGCTGTTTCTGGAATTCAGTTGATTGTTGTGAACGGGTTTCCTTTTCACCAAAAAAGTATGAGCGATCATCCACCCACTGTGTCATCCGTGGACGCCCCAGCCTTTTTTGAGTTCCCAAGCTCCCAGTCAATCCTTTGTTTCGCAAGATGTACCCGACTGTTGAGTTTTGCTACTCCAACATGTCTTGGCTATCGCTCTGATGGATTTTTTTTTTCGTTTTTCAGCCTCAGTTTCTGCGTCACCTCAATTGAGAGTTCCTTTTGAACCGCAGTGGTCTGGTCCAGCCACAGCTTCCAAATGCCAAACCACACACCTGTAATCAACCCCAGACCGCTTTAATACTTTCATTGATTAGCAGGTAACGAGGGGACGCCTTCGATAGTTAATTGCAGGCCCTTAGATGGTCCATTGTTCCAATTACTTTGTCCCTTGGAAAAGAGGAGACTATGATTAAAGCGAGCTTGATTTCCTTAGCCCTTTCTCTGATATTGGGATGTGGAAACTCTCATATTGCAGCTGGGAGTGTGCACTTTCAGCCCATATTATATATATATAATTGTATTTCTGAACATGTTTTTGTAAACAGCCAAAATAACAAAACTTGTGTCACTGTCCAAATATTTCTGGCCCTAACTGTATATAATCTGCAGCCCCTGCCGCCCAAATATATAATCTTCAGCATTTGCACCCCAAATATATATAATCAGTGGATCGCTTGTTCAAGCCAACCTGTAAAAGTTAATTAAAAAGTTAAAAACATTAAATAAAAGCACATTTTAACAAAATCCATACAATAACTCAGAAACATTATTGGACCCGCTCGGTGAACGCCGTAAAAACAAAACCTGAAAAACTCGCCAAAAATGTACATTTTTCATAAAATCTCTACACAAAAATGTTCTAAAAAGTGATCAAAAAAAGTTATGTGCGCCAAAATGGTACCACTGAAAAGGACAACCAACTCAACACAAAAAATAAGCCCTAAACTAGCTCTGTCAAAAATATTGAAGTTACGTCTCCGAAAAGATGGCAATGCAAAAACAAATGAGATTTCTTCTATATTAGTTTTTTCCAGTAAAATTATAAAAATAAATGAAAAACTATATAAATGAGGTATCATCGTAATCGTAATGATCTATAGAATAAAGATAATGTAGTATTTTTAGTGTATGGTGTACGACCCCTAAAGGATACTATGAGAAAGGAAATCAAAAATGACAATTTTCTTTTCTCCCATACATTCAAGAGTTAATAAAATCTCATCAATAAGCTAATGACCCACTAAAATGAAATATTTGCAAAGTGCATCTCATGTTGCAAAAAATAAGCCCTTATATGTCCAAATTGCAAAAAAAATAAAGATTGTATAGCCAATAAAAAGTGACAATGCATAATCTGCTCTGAATGGCGCAGCTTCCCTTCAATGCCCTGGCGTGTGCACATACAGCAGGTTACCACCACATATGGGGTATTGTTATACACTGGAGAGATTGGGTATCAAACTTTGTGGAGCGTTTTGGTATTTTATCTATAGTTTCTATAATGGGGTTATTTGTGGGGTTTTACTTTTATTTAGGCCTCTCAAAGTGACTTGAACCCTGAGCAGGTGCCTCAATAGCGTGATCTGCATTTATAGTGACAGGGAAGATGGACCGTGTCACGAAGGTGAAAAGTGGCTTTGGCGTTATGGGGTTAAACATGACCACATGTAGCTCTAAGTTTCCTCCTTACCATCATATTTTAAACACGCACACTTCCATTACAAACTTTACCTCCTAAAGAAATAGACAAATCTTTAACTGTAACCACATGGAAAAAAATGGTAAAATAATAAATTAGAGTTCTTCAAAACAACAAAAGCCAGAAAAATAATTTACTCTTTAAAAATTCAAGGTAGCTCAGGATGGGTATTAAAAAGGCTTTTATCCTTCAGAAGCTGAATGTTAATGAGATGAATACCTCATGGAATCTGAAAAAGGAAAAAATAAATACATTTCCCTTACTTATCCCTCATAGTCTTCAATTAAATGAACTTTACCTTGAACCGTCATTTTGATTGCATCAGGACGCAGTTGCTGGAAATTTACCAACTAAAAATTAATTTACATGAAATGTATCTGAATGGAAATGCAATTAGGAAGAAAATTCTGTACCCCATGACCAAAATTCACCATTTACATTTTGTAAATGATCAATGGATCAAAGTTGACAGAAGGGGTGGGAGAAGCCAATATTGGGAGGATAATGCAGAATATTAGTAACAAGGAGAGTAAGAAATAAATATAAGTCAGATATAGAAATGCTACCGAGTGGAAAGAATCAAATATTTTATCATGATGGAAATAAATTAAAGCGTGATCAGACTGAATAGTCAGTCATTTGTGACAATTCTGCTTAGGACTGCAACTGTTCTCAATAGTGTATTCTGGAGATGATATCACCTGGGCATGCTTTAAAGAATCATTCAGCCGAAGAGTTGTGGCACGGCTTTACTCTATGCACAGTGATATTTGGCATCTGAACCCGAGGTGGGGAAAGGGATAGCATTTCGTCTACTGTGTGAATTAATGTGCTGATTTAATTACAGGCTTATAGCATTAATAATGATTCCCATATGGCAGTCAGATACCACATATTAAGATTCTGACAGATACACGTCTACAAACCCAATTTAGGTGGCTTGATTAATATTTTTTCCCCCAACATTACAGACACCTGACTTCAGGGCAGAAGCACCAATTTGTAGGGGAGGTAAAAATAAAGGAAAAAAAAGAGAATTATGTCGTCTCAAGTTGTACAAAAGGATATTGTGGCAGATAAACTGACACAAAACATATAAAAGAGTTCATATATCATTAATATAAAACATATCAAGGGATCATTGTCTTAAAGGAAATCTACAACTGGTTTATACCTGTATACGCCAGTAATGCTGCTGGGTAGCTCCCAGCAGGGTAAATACAGCCATAAGTTTATTAGCAGCTGTGATCCAGTTTGTTTAAAAACTTCCTTTAATCTTTATGTAAAAGAAGTAGAAGGGCACTGGGGGGCATCACCAAAGCCTCTACTGACAGAGCTCTGGCTCTGACACGCCCACCAGAGCAGACGGGAGAGCCCTGGAAACCGAGGGGGCCCAAAGGTGTTCCAGTTGATTAACAAAGATTAACTCTTTAGAACCAGGTTTTACTTTTTGCTTATATTTAAAAATACACAACTTTAATTTTTCTTTTGTATGGAGGCAGTCCATACATCATACAGAAATATGATGCAAAGGGTCCCTGTCTGCAGTCTAAATTGCAGCACCAGAACTGTAAGATCGCTATTTTGCGTGTGCTACAGTTAGGGGCAGCAGCCAGGGACAACTCGCATCATATTTCTTTATGATCCAATGACTCCTGTGAAACGTGTGCAGTCTTTGGGATGGGACTAACATACAGTTTGTGTGGTAACAGCCTTCGAGTACATTCACATGGCAGTATGCTGGGGAGAATGAGACTATGACCCCTCCACCCTCCATAGAAAATAGCATGCTCCATCTTTTCCCCGTGTATGGTGTGGAACGATGCCACACATGTGGCACCGTACTGATGCCGTGCCACTATTGCCATCTATGGGGACGCATATGCGGATGCAAATTTGCACATCCCCAGAGATGGGCGTCTGAATGAGCCTTTAATCTGTATTAAATGGGGGGAATCTGTGCATAATGCGCATTGCACATTGGCGCCCCTAAAGGATTCCACGTTAGAATCCACAAAGCTCTTAACCACCATTGTTTCATAAACTCTAGGTAATAATAGAAAGCATTGCTAGGTGCTCTGCACTAGAGCAATGGGACAAAACACTTCAATTCAGGTATTTACCATCTCACCTGAGGCACTGGAAAAATATAACAAATGTTATTTGCCTAAAGATATTTCAAGGAAACCTACCATTTAGAAACACCCATCATTAGGCAAACATACTTTTAGACAGGCGTTGTTATGCAAACGCCGCTGCAGGTCTTGTATTGTCCAGGAACAGAGGTGTTTCGCGGCAAAACTGTTTTTGAATCATGCTATCATTAGGTTCGTCACACAGGGCGCTTGACATTTGGGTATTATCCCAATTATTCACACCCACAGCGTTACTCAAGCAGCCCTGCCCGCCCTCCCTTTCTCTCTATAGTGCAGCCGCGGTGAACTAATCCGGAAGCATTGGCATCAGCGTATAAGAGTAAGAGTGCATTATGCGCTAGAGCTCCCGAGAGCTTGGTGACGACACCAATGCGCCGGCCATGAGATAACATGGCCGCGTCCTGCAGCCTGTTACAGAAGAAGGAAGAGGAGCCGCGATGACATTGGGGCTGCCGGAGATGCGAGTATGTAAGCTTTTTTTTTTTTTTTTAAAGTATTGACTTGTGTATAAGCCGAGTTGAGGTTTTTCAGCACTGCCCTGCAGCTGACTCCCCCAACATATTCAATGTCTTGCAACAAATAAACTTAGTACTAACCTCCGGTGCGTTCACAGCTACTCTTCTCTCTCAGGGTTCCTATGTAGCAGTGTTGGTAGAGACAGGTCCATATGCTATGCCTATGCATAGACTATGATGTCATCAGGCGGTGACACCGCCGCATCTATAGTGTGTGTGCGGGCAGAGTGCATAAACCTAAATAATTGGTGTAAAGTATGCCTACACAGTCTTAACCCACTACAGATGATGAATTTGACTCTGATTATATGAATCTTGCCCAGCATAAGACTGTGTCGACTAACTCTGCCGTATAGTACAACATTTTTCATAAATCTGCCCACAAAGTACACACACATATTTACAGTGTATGTGCGATCGATGATCACTTCAACTTTTGGCAACAGGAAACACTTGGTATTACATTGCTCCGATCTAATTGTGGGTACACATTTAACATTCTGGGAAAAAAATATATATATAAATAAATATTATATATATACCGTATATATACGAGTATACAAGTATACGAGTATACGAGTATAAGCCAACCAGAGTATAAGCCGAGGGTGGGAAATGCATTGGTCACAGATCCAGCCAAGTATAGAGACAGCCTGCCCCCAGTAGGAGACAGCCTGCCCCCAGTAGGAGACAGCCTGCCCCCAGTAGGAGACAGCCTGCCCCCAGTAGGAGACAGCCTGCCCCCAGTAGGAGACAGCCTGCCCCCAGTAGGAGACAGCCTGCCCCCAGTAGGAGACAGCCTGCCCCCAGTAGGAGACAGCCTGCCCCCAGTAGGAGACAGCCTGCCCCCAGTAGGAGACATCTTACTAAAAATTGATGATTCTCATTTCCCCCAACAAAATCTCACCATTTAGCTATAGATCCCCTAAAATTATGTACCGGGAAAGTGCATCTCATGTGGCCAAAAAAAAAAAAAAAAAGCCCCTATAGGTTCACATAAGAAAAAAAAAATCTGTGTACTCGGGAGAAATTGAGTACCAAACTTTGTGGAACCTTTTTTTCATTTAATCCATTGCCAATGTTTAATTTTCCACCCAAAATGAATGTATTGAATTGTATTGAATGACTCAGGGCAGATTTGAAAAATGGGACCGCCTCCTAGAGGCCAAAATAGGCTGAAAGGGTGTGTTTCTTTGAATGGCTCTTGACAAGCATGCCAACAAGTGCAACTCTGCACCTTATCTGTACTTTACCAATATAACAAGCTCTGTTTTATCCACAAACTGATGATTGTTTATAAAATCATTATGTTCTTCTAGTTCATTTTAGTGTGCGTTTTTGCCAAATGTTTTACACTTGAGCTTTTGTGCTCTCAATCTAAACCCACTGATAAGAACATATAAAATTGTAATAGATTTGCACACTTTTAATGCTTCCTCAAAAGGACAGTATAAAAAAAAAAAAGAAACATTCTTTTAAATTCTACATTAACAATGTAGATTTCATTAATGTATTAACTAAATAGCATACAACTAAAGTTTGTTAGTGCATTCACACGAACGTATGCCTCCCTGGCTGTAAGTGGGCAGGAACACGTCAGGCTCGCTGGAGAGGAGGAGAGGTCAGCGCTGCTCACCCCTCCCCACTCCAAAGAAAATAATGCAACACGGCCGTTCTTGCAACCAAAGATACAGCAGGCTCCATCTTTTTTTGCGGCCACGGCACAGTACTGTACGGTGAGCAATCGTTGTGCTCACCGCTTCGAGACTGGGCGCCATAGCCATCTATGGGGGTCATATATCCAGGCAGCCGGATATACGTTCCCCATAAGTTTGTGTGAATGCACCCTAAAACTGACTACCATATATACTCAAATTTAACTGGGAAAACATATTGCCTCATGTATAAACCTAGGGTAGAAACTGCCCTGCAGCTGACTCCCCCAACATATTCAATGTCTTGCAACAAATAAACTTAGTACTAACCTCCGGTGCGTTCACAGCTACTCTTCTCTCTCAGGGTTCCTGTGTAGCAGTGTTGGTAGAGACAGGTCCATATGCTATGCCTATGCATAGACTATGATGTCATCAGGCAGTGACACCGCCGCATCTATAGTTTGTGTGCGGGCAGAGTTCATAAACCTAAATAATTGGTGTAAAGTATGCCTACACAGTCTTAACCCACTACAGATGATGAATTTGACTCTGATATATGAATCTTAACCAGATAAGACTGTGTTGCGACATAACTGCCGTTATAGTACAACATTTTTCATAAATCTGCCCCACAAAGTCTACCACACATATTTACAGTGTATGTGCTAGTGTAAATCGATGATCACTTCAACTTTTGGCAACAGGAAACACTTGGTATTACATTGCTCCGATCTAATTGTGGGTTACACATTAACATTCTGGGAAAAAAATATATTAAAATAAATAATTTATATATACGTATATATACGAGTATACAAGTATAAGGTATAGGAGGATAAGTCCAACAGAGATATAAAGCCGAGGGTGAAGGAAATGCATGGCACGATCCAGCCAAGTATGAGGAGACAGCTGGCCCCCAGTAGGAGACGCTGCCCCCATTAGGAGACAGCCTGCCATCCCAGTAGGAGACAGCCTGCCCCCCGTAGGAGACAGCCTGCCCCCAGTAGGAGACAGCTGCCCCCAGTAGGAAGCACCTGCCCCAGTAGAGAAACGCCTGCCCCCATAGGAGACAGCCTTGCCCCATAGGAGACAACTGCCCCCAGTAGTGAGACAGCCTGCCCCCATAGGAACAGGCCCTGCCCCCAGTAGGAGACAGGCCTGCCCCCGAGGTAGGATACAAAAGCGACCCCAGCCTGCCACCGTAGGGATACAGCCGACCCAGCCTGCCCCCAGTAGGATACAGCCGACCCAGCCTGCCTCCCAGTAGTATACAGCCGACCCAGCCTGCCTCCCAGTAGTATACAGCCGACCCAGCCTGCCTCCCAGTAGTATACAGCCACCCCAGCCTGCCTCCCAGTAGTATACAGCCACCCCAGTCTGCCTCCCAGTAGTATACAGCCATCCCAGCCTGCCTTCCAGTAGTATACAGCCAACCCAGCCTGCCTCCCAGTAGTATACAGCCTGCCTCCCAGTAGTATACAGCCACCCCAGCCTGCCTCCCAGTAGTATACAGCCACCCCAGCCTGCCTCCCAGTAGTATACAGCCACTACAGCATGCCCCCAGTAGTATACAGTCAGCCCAGAACTAAAAAAAAAAAAAAAAAAAAGCCAGAAGAGGAGCCGCGATGACATCGGGGGAGCAGCGATGCGCATCAGGACCACCGGAGGGTGAGTAAATAAGTTTTTTTTTTTTAGTCCATTTTTAATTATGTTTTACAAGTATTGACTCGTGTATAAGCCGAGGGGACGTTTTTATATACGGTAATATATGAATATTATATATAAACATTATATACAAATATAATATATATATGCAGTCCCCAGGTTACATACAAGATAGGGTCATGTAGTTATGTTCTTAAGTTGAATTTGTATGTAAGTCAAAACTGTATATTCATTGTAACTCCAGCCAGAATTTTTTTGGTCTCTGTGACAATTGGATTTTAAAAATGTTGGGTTGTCATAAGAATCAGGATTAACACTAAAGCTTCATTATAGACACCTGTGATAACTGTTATAGCTGATCATTGTAGCCTAGGACTAAAGTACAATATATTACCAATATCCAGTGGTCCGTTTGTAACTAGGGGTCGTATGTAAGTCGACTGTTCTTAAAGGGAACCTGTCACCAGGAGACCCATTTTTAGCACTCCCCCTTTTGCTATATACACCACCCCCCAATAATAACTATATATATATTCCTATTATTTCTATATACAACCCCCATAATAACTATATACACATTCCTATTATTGCAATTGCCATCCTAGCTGTTTAATCCCTTAGGTGCCGCGGTGCATGGATTTGGCTGTATGGCCTGCCAATCCAGCAATATGTCTGGGTCACACAGAATGCCGCAGAACCCGGAATTAAAGTTCAAAGTCGCTCATCTCTACTTGGGAACAGATCACAAATTTAAAAGAAAAATTTCATACATTTTATAATTTATTATATATTTTTGAAGTCTGAGTCAGTCCATTTTATCATGACTCCGACTATACCAAAATGGACACAAACGGATCCACAACCCTGTTACTGGAGTCAACTACAACTATCTGAAAGTCTAAACTGCACATCATAAATATGTACTGTGCCTTACATTACTACCGTAACTAGAAAATTATACATCTGTAAATGTGGTAATCTTATCCATATACTTTGTGATCACTTACAGGCAGGGTCCTCCTTTTGCTTGTCACCTGATCACTGTAGTTTTGAATTTATACTTGCATTTGTTCTTGTCTTAAGATAATAAATAAACCCTTTACTCATTGTACAGCACCACGGCAATAAATAATAATAAATGTATTTACAGTCCCTAAAAAAAATCCTTAAATGCAACAGTATACACACCACAAGTCACAAGTTATTATCTGCTATCAACTACTTTCCTGAGGTTTGAACTGCTTTTTACTTAAACATGTTTTGGGGTTGGAGAAGAGGAAGTCACCATCAAAATCAAGCATGATAAACCAGGGGCACTTACTCATAGATCCATACACCATGACTGTTATCCTTCTCAAATCAATCCAGGAAGGCTCTGGGGGTGTTACCAGAGTGCTTCCCTGCTGTAGCTTCATAGGCTGTTAGACTGTCTAACCATCGCCTCCTCCCCCCACCCGCTCAGAACTTCCCCCTCCTTCAGCCTGGTTTAATCCCACTGTGAAATGGGAAAGTGCTCCTTGCCTGTAAGAGCCTGTGAAGCTGCTGATTTCAGAGGGAAGGAGGCCATGGATAACAAAGAATATTACCACAAACAGTGCTTGGATTTATGAGTGAGTGTCCCTGGTGTATCATGCTTGGTATTGATGGTAGATTTCTTTTAAATAAGGATCTAGAACAAAGGCCAACTTTGTTTTAGGCTTTGGCACAGTATGTATTGACAAAGCTAAGCCTGAAAATAACTGAATTCCCTAAAGGAAAACAGTTCATCCTTCCATAGATGGAATACACCCATCCTGGTTTGAATATAGCTTTGTCTAAACTCAACTGTGAAGCTTCCAAAAGAAAAATAATCTCTTTAGCTTATAGCTAGAAGTATCAGCACAACTGCCATTCATATTGAGAAAGGTTAATAGAGCACAACATTTACCATACTGCCCGAATCATTAATATTTTATTTAAAAAAAAAAACAACTAACTAAAGTCAGTCCTTTTCAGTTTATTTACTGGCCAAAATCTGTGTCAACAGGGTGGTTGTACTGGTCCCAAAATAGCATCAACGAAAAAAAACAGCTACCACAATGAGTAATGTCAAAAATAGGGCAATTCAAGGAAATATTTTTTTCCTGAAAGATTTAAAATCTGCACTTTTTCCATTAGGTTTTTTTTTTGGTCCCCTCATTTGAAAAGCCATATTTTTGTTATCATTCCCTATATACAGACACAGAGTTTTTTTTTTTGTGACAAATTCTACTTCATAGTGTCATTGTTTAAAATCATTCAATGTACAATGTACAAATGTGTTGAAATTGATGGGAAAAAAATCAGCAGCCATGTTTTTCAACCTCTGGACAACCTGTTATAGGGGTTTTTCCACCAAGTTAGGCCCTTTCCACAGGAGAGGGCCTAATTTGCTGATTGGTGGGGGTTTCTTTTGAGATCACAAGAACAGGAGGTCCGACGAGGGCCCAGGTACATTTGTCGGACCACTCGTCGCTCCCAGAGATAAACAGAGCAGACGGCCACGCATGTCCATTTTGTTCCATTTATCTCTACGGAGCTGACGGAGATTGCTTAGAGACAAACGGTTCGACAGAGATAACTGGGACCCCATCGAACCCCCCATTCTCGTGATCTGTGGGGTCTCATCACTGAGACCACCAATCAGCAAGCTAGGTGCTATCCAAAGGAGTAACGTGATTGGTGGGAAAGCCCCTTTAAAGTCTAGTTGGTATAGAGGGGGGGGGGGTCAGAGGAGTTGGATTTACGGGCAGTCACACCCTATCCTGTAAGATATAAATTTAACACGTAATACATACCCATTACAGCATAACTTTTAAAGGAATTTTAACATAAACAAGTATCACCAAGACAAAACTATTTTCTACATACAAAACACAACACCTTAATGCACACTTGTAGAGATCTGTAATCACAGGGGGGCATGGAAAATTGCATTTTGTAGACAAGTTAAATGACTCATAATGAAGACACCAAAAACATGCCGCAAGCAATGTTTCTTATGTAACATTATAATGGGAATACAAAGAGATAATATTGTGTACCTTCATAATTGAGATTTATTACAGACACACTATCAGGTTCTTGCAGACATAGTCAGCAAAGACAAACAGAACACTGACTGCAATACTGCTCCAAGGCAAGAACTAGATGAGTCAGACTGAGGAATGAAATCAAAATTGCCAAGAAACAGCCAAAAGTTGCCAGGTAAAAGTGACCTGTAACCATAACTTGATTTAGTAAAGGCCGCAGCCTGTAGTGACTTTAAAGAACAATAATGGCCTGCCTGTGACTTCCTGAGAGGTGCTGTCAGCAAAGACAAGAACATAAGCAGAAAAACAGCAGATAAAAAAGCTGAAAAAAGCTGGATAAAGCAGAAAACGAAATGCCTTCTGCACATGACCATTGTGGGGGCCGTGATTTATACACAAAATTCTCTGCCAGATCAAGGGCCTCATAGAGGTCTATGGGACCGAGGTTGAGTACACGTTCGTGTGCATGCGTCTTTAGACTAAACTGTTAAGTTGCATAATTCAAAATTTTGGATAATAGTAAAGCATGGGAAATACTTCCCTCCTTTTCTTTTTACTTTTAGCTGTGTGTAAAATCTGTTTTTCCTCAGTCATGCAGACGTCTCGTTTCTGCTGCAATATTCAATGACTATTGAAGAAAGTCGTCATTAGGTTTCCAAACTGCATAGTCCTTCCTTGTGGTGAAAGGTGGGTTTGTCCCTCCAACAAGACTAGCAGGGTAGCACACCTACTTGCCATGCAGCTCTCCAGATATTCACAAAGCATTTTACAGGAGGCAGACAGGATGTCACATGCAATTATCTAATACAAGAGCCTTTGTTTCACTTAGTCTCAGAACCTGGAACATGACAGGGGTGGCACCTATACCGCTCTTTTGGAACCTCTAGCCATCCGTGTACATAAAAATCTGGATTGGCAGGACATTGAGGGCTGTTGAACCATTACCAGCAATCTATGCATTTTTTGCAGACAATAGGCTGCTGCATATGTCTATGAAGAGAGGGCACTGGGGAGAAGTAACCCATCTTCATAGGAAGACATTTATCAGTGCTTCTTCCAAAAACAATCGTAAATTATTGCGATTATTATTGTAAGGTTGCAAGGTTCAGGTCCCCAGCTCCTTTTCACCACCAATCTTCTAGGAGGACACTTTTTAATACCATTATGAGTGTGTGGATAGATACTTTCATTATTTCTCAATCTAAATGTATTCCCTAGGCCTGACAAGAATTCCAGAGTTGTTGGTCAGGTTACAAGGACTATGGAAAGTATCAACAAAGACTGTTTGCAGAGTTTACCATGCAAACATGACCCTGTTTCAAGTATAAACATAAACCAGTTAAGAAGAATATTCACAACTGGCATATACTGCCTCCTCATACAGACAACAGGTTCAGTTTTCATTGCTTCTACCACATAATTGATTGCTCTGTGTTTCAAAGTGTTCTGCTACTTGTGCCTGTTGACATAACATACACTGCAATAGCAATAACCCAGCACATGACGTGGAAAGAGAAAATAATACTCAAAACAACTGTTACAGATTCACTTTACTTTAACAGAAACCTACCACCACGGATCAACCTATTAAGGTAGATCAGGTGGTAGGTGCTTCTATTGTACGTGAGGATAGCCCTTTAAGGGCTAATCCTCACGTCCCCTGTATCTTTTTATAACTTTTATTGCCCAATATACTAATTTTCTAAATAGGCAACTGGAGTAGCCTGAGCTGAGGCTACACGGAGAGACTACTCCACACCCCAGTAGCCTCTTTGATCCTCCTTCTGGCATATCTTCATCACGCAGCTACGAGGAGTTGCGCGCCCTTGTCCACAATGCGTGCATTCGCAGAACTTCGGCTTTGGGGACGAGGATGTACAGCTCCTCGTAGCTGCGCGCTGAAGATATGCTGGTAGGGGGATCAAAGACGCTACCGAGAGCCTCTTTATAAAATTAGCATATTAGGGCAATAAAAGTTTTAAAAAGATACAGGGGACGTGAGGATGAGCCCCTAAAAGGACTATCCTCACGTACAATAGAAGCACCTACAAACTGATCTACCTTAATAGGTAGATCCGTGGTGGTAGGTTTCCTTCAAAGGAAATCTACCATTTGTTTCCATGCATTATGAACCAAACATACCATAAGAATGCTGTAGCTACACTGAAGCAGAAACATATCTTGTTTAATCCCTGAGCTGAGTGGTTTTGCTGAAAAAACAATTATAAAATTATGATAACGAAGCTGTCGCTTCTGTGCTGGGGCTCGGCAGTTCTCCTCTCACATTAAATATGCTCGGCTTGAGAGAATGATGTAATCACGGTGTTTTGCCTGACAGGCAGAAGTAATCAATTGGCGCACCATCCCCCATCTCCTGTGTATGAGTGATCCAGCTCAGGTTGATTAGTCCAGTCTTCATAATCACACTGCAGGGCCCAATCACATGGCAGCATCCTCCTACTGCCTGAGGATGGCTAATTTATGGCCACATTTTCCTTGCTCTCTTAGCTAAGAGGGCAAAGAGCAGTTAGTAGGTTACTAACAGGGATGCTAGGCAAGCTACGGGCCTGCTATGTTTGAGGGATGTTTGAATGTATAACAGTATAATATTTGCATGTAGGTGTACTATGGTGGGCCCCTTAAGAATTAACTTTAATCTGATGGCGGGATCAAGGATTGTAAACCAAGCACACCGACATGCTGGAGGCAGGATCTGCTCTTCTTTTAGCTGCTTATGCCCTTTCACAAAAAAAGGCTTTTAACATTATGCAAATGAGCATAGGTGATAATGGAGCCTAGAGCCCCTCAGGCACATCTGCATACTTTTAAATGCATAAAAAAGACCATAAGAAGCTTAAAGTGCAACTGTAAAGTTACTGGCAAGCCTTTGGTAAAACATCCAACAATACTTGTATCATGCCGATGGCTTCTTCCCAGCCTGAGATATATCTGGTATATTTAACATTAGATTCAGATTCAGCTATTCCTGGTTGTGACATCCGCTCAGGGCAATGAATCCAAACCAGGACAGAAAGCTTGTTATTGGCCGATCTGAAGCATGTGATGAGTCATTAGGAGTCATGTGATGTGACATTAAAGGTCTTACAGCCCCTCTCAAAAAGCCTCCTGTCGTCTCTAGCTGTACTACATGGTTTCCCATGGTAACCAGAAAGCATGGCAAATGGTGATTAGCTTTGGGAAACGTTAAACCTCTGCTAGCTGATAAACAGCTGCAGATAGCCAATTAAAGTAAATTAGAGAATTGCTTATTTGTACTCAGTGTAGAGTTCGGCAAAAGTTTTTATACTTTACAATAGTACTTTACAGAAGAGTGGATCCTGCCAGTGGGGGCACACACAAGAATGTCAGTGTGCACGATTTAAAATCTGTTATCCTAGTGGTAGATAGATATCCTTTAAATAACACCAATGGTCACATCACCAGCAGACTGTGCTGTGACTGGCATGGTGGTTAAGTAGGTTTGTCAGATATGCCACCTAATATCTTGCAAAACCACATTGTGTATACCTTGGCCATAAGGACGAAGTACACATAGCTGTACACCCACGCGCCTATAATGTGCAAGGCAGGGAAGTGGGAAGACACTGCACAGTATAGATGTGCACACTGCCCACTCTTCAACAACAATACCATACGCATGATTCAAACACTGCGGGATCAGTCACATGACTGGAATGGGTAATTTGCATATCAAGATAAGATTTTTACTCAATGGCACTCCAATTTTTATTTATACATCCAAGTCAGAGAAGTTGCAGCGACTGGTGCATGGAGTGCTGTCAATTACTGACATGACCATCTTATCTTTTTTTTATGGATGTGAAAATAAAAGGATGCAAATAAAATACTGACTGTACACATACATCACATGTACATTTTCTGTGGACTAGCAACAGACATGCCCTTCTGAATGAGCCTTTATAGCAGAAATTAGAGTAGATAGAATACAAGTCAGTCTTCCAGCACACGAACGTGAGCCGATCCCAGATCACAAACAACGAATATGCAGATACATGGTTGTGCTTCCACACTGTTTACAGTGACTTTCCAAGCCACAAACACAGGCAGGAGTAAGACCTGTTTAACAGATTCATGCAAACCACAGCCGTGGGCATGAACCCATAAAAATAAATGTGCCTGTTGAGTTGGCAGATCGCACAGTTCTGGTGCTCCTGCTCAATATCGTGCTGTCTACAGATTACACAGGTTCGTTATGACGTCCATTTCAAGGTTCCATTTAGTAGGTGCACACAACTTCCCTTCCTATACCTTCCCTTGCATTAACTCCTTTGGCTTAGCACATAATATCTGAATAGTATGTTACAAGGTCACATTTGGTAGTTGTGCGTTACAAGTTTATGTGCTTACTATTACAATAAGCATATTTAGCAGACTTCACTAAAGGTGATGGATGATCAGTTTCGGTTCTTGTACCTCATTTTATATAAGCAGGGTGCCGGCCTACTGTTTCAATTGTAACTACATAACTTGGTAACAATATCCCGCAGAGTACACAGACAGGTTCTGCTGCCCAATCCATAAGTACAAAGAGCACCAGGTGAACTGGGTGTACCTGCTTACATGACAGATGGCTCCAGCATTTGGTCTGCTAGAACAGGTGCTAAAGCAGTTTATCAGAAAGCAGATAAAAACTTGCAAGTATTTTTACTGCAATTGTGACTCAAACAAAGTACCAGTGGTCACGCACATCCAGCACTAACACAGGGGTTGAATATGCAAGCAGCAGGTGAGACAGCTGTGATATAGGGAGAAGCTGACAGGAACCAAAGGGGAGATACTTGGAAGTGCTAGAGAGGAAGGTGGATTAGTAACAAGTCAGAACAAGTGCAGTAAAATGATCCCTCTACTTTATCGCTGTTCTTTTTTCATGTTACAGACGTTCATGTGGTGATCCTGGTTTCAGAGTTTGTTCAAAGCCAGAAAATCTCCATGAATGAAGGTTATAAGCAAAGATGAAGGATACTGCAGTTTGAAATGTATCTTTCAGACAAATAAAATATAGCAGCATACATTAACAAGTGACATGTATACAAAGGAATACAATGACACAGATTGCATTTTCTCAGCAAACCATTCTCTATCCACACATGGAAATCTTTGTGAAAAAAATAAAAACCTTTATTCAATATATTGTGATATTACAGCATCATGTAAAGTAAGCAGCTCCTAGCGCTATCCCATTATTATCAGTGTTAAACTGCTAGCTTTATCAGAACACTCCATTAAAGCTAGCAAACACTGCAGCGCCATAGCCTCAGAATGCCAGAACTAGCTTACAGTGGTCCGGGGTATTCATAAGGGGGCAGTCTGAGGAGACTGACTGCCGCATAAATCCTAGCAGTCACCGCCGGCCTGAGGCAGGTGCCACACGCACCGCTTTTTGTATTACGTATTACGTATTTGTATTACGTATTTGTATTACGCTTTACTAAGAGCGTTAGTGAAGGGGCAACCAACACTCTAAACTTCAGGAGGGCAAATTTTCAGCAACTAAGGGAAGACCTTAAAGGCATAGACTGGGATAATGCTCTCAAGGACAAAAGCCCCCCCCCAAAAATGGGACTTTTTCTCATATATTCTGAAAAAGTCCTGTGAGAAACACATACCTTATGGGAAAAAGCATAAAAGGAACAAGAAAAAGCCTATGTGGCTAACTAGTCTTGTAAGGAAAGCAATGAGCGAGAAAGATAAAGCATTTAAGGTGCTAAAACGTGAAGGTAGTGATGAGGCATTACAGGATTATAGAGAGAAAAATAAATCCTGTAAAAAGCAGATAAAGGCCGCAAAAATAGAGACTGAGCGAAATATTGCCAGGGAGAGCAAAAATAATCCCAAATTATTTTTCAAGTATATAAATGATAAGAAACTAAAAACAGAGAGTGTGGGTCCCCTTAGAAATAACATGGGGGTCATGGTGGAAGGAGATGAGGAAAGGGCCAATCTACTGAATGTCGCCTTCTCAACTGTCTTTACCCAGGAAAATCCCCTGGTGGAAGACACAATGAGGAATAATGTAAATTCTTTTTATAATGTCAACAGTTTAACCCAGGAAGAGGTACGGCGCCGCCTCGCAACCACTAAGATAGATAAATCACCTGGGCCAGATGGCATACACCCCCGGGTTCTGCATGAATTATGTACCGTGATAGACAGACCGTTATTTTTAATATTTGAAGATTCACTGAGGACTGGTTATGTTCCACAGGAATGGCGCATAGCAAATGTGGTACCAATATACAAAAAAGGATCAAATAGCGATCCTGGAAACTACAGACCCGTGAGTCTAACTGCTGTGGTGGGGAAAATATTTGAGGGGTTTATTAGAGATGCTATCCTGGAGTATCTCACTGTGCACAACCTTATAACCCAGCGTCAGCATGGGTTTATGAGAGATCGGTCCTGTCAGACTAATCTGATTGGTTTCTACGAGGAGGTAAGTTCAAGACTGGATCTGGGGGACGCTGTGGATGTTGTATATCTGGACTTCTTATCAATACACCAGAACGCTGTGAGCTTGGGGACGGCGCTGCAGTGTTCGCTAGCTTTATTGGAGGGTTCCGAAGAACTAGCAGTTTAACATTGCTACATCTGAGTTAGCGCAAGGAGCTGCTTAGTTTAGTTTGCTTTTTTTTACGTGACAGGTCCACTTTAAATACTAAAGAGACACCTTTGTTGAAAAAAATAAAACAAGCAGAGAAAGAAGCGTATAGATTCGGTTTAAGTCTACATTCAGATCTTGATTTTGCCACACATTGTACAGATACGTATGGGATTTTACCTATTTATCCTTACAACAGAGGGCAGAAGCATATCCCACTGTTTGCACAGAGTGGGATACCTTGTCTGGTTCAGCCCTTCCACTTGGAAGCAGGAGGAGGAGTGAACAACAGCGGTAACCAGGGGTTTGATGCCAAAGGTGATCCGAGTGTAAACCTATTGACTCGAGTATAAGCCGAGGGTGGGAAATGCATTGGTAACAGACCCCCCTGTATGTAGCCAGCCAGCCCCCAGTAGTCTACAGCCAGCCCCCAGTAGTCTACAGCCAGCCCCCAGTAGTCTACAGCCAGCCCCCAGTAGTCTACAGCCAGCCCCCAGTAGTCTACAGCCAGACAAGCACAGGCTTCCACGCCTGTCTTCTTTCTTCGGTAACATCCTGCAGGGCGCACCCGTGTTTCTTCTAGGACGGCAGGTGCATACGATGACGCGGACACTGCCGTGTTTCTTCTAGGACGGCAGGTGCATACGATGACGCGGACACTGCTGACGTCATACTATGCGCTGGCCAAGAAGAAACATGGCTGCGCCTTGAAGGCTGATACAGAAGAAAGAAGACAGGCGCGGATGACAGAAGAGGAGACGCGCTGACATCGTGGGAGCAGCGCTGCACCTCGGGGGCACTGGAGGGTGAGTATATAATTTTTTTTTTTTTTTAGTATTGGGCTCGTGTGTTGACTCATGTATAAGTAATGGTCATCAGACGAGATATTGCTGTATGGTCCTGTGTCCCGATTGTTCAGAATTTGGAATATAGGGATCAAATAGCGAAATGGAAAAACAGGACGTATAACCACGCTTCTCAGCTAGTAGTAAACATATAGTGGTGAACATATAGAATATACCGTATATTCCGGCGTATAAGACGACCTGGTGTACAAGACGAGGACAGGTGAATCTGTCAATACTTTCATTTAGCTTCTGAACTTCATGGTATTGACAGACAGAAAAGCGAGATTGAAGACAGGTCAGAGATGATGAGGATCCTGACTTCCATATTACACAAGCTTTCTCCCCTCTACATCACAGCTCATAACATACTGTCAGTCTGCTATACCACCATCCTCTACCTGGGATAAAAATTTTTGTTGCGATTTTAACGGGGAGAGTACACTGTCAATCGGCAATTTCCGTCAGCTCCATTGAATTGGATGAGACCCACTGGTCTTTGCTAAAAACAGGCAAACATTGATTGAATGGTGATAGGCCTTAGACCACTGTTAGCTCTTGTGGAGGACTCAGCTACTGATTGGTTATTGAATGGTTGCCTCTACATGTCAACAGGCGTTTCCCCTGAAGATAGTCGGCTCAAATAGCTGGATACTTGTTTTCCCCTCCATCCATAAGTATTAGATCCCCACCAATCTGGAATTATTAGAGGGGGGGCTCACCCAATGTGGCGTCAGGCGGTTCACATGGCCCGCCAAATCGTTCCACAGACTATTTTGGTCTAGGCTCCCCAACCAAATGTAGGCAATTCAGGCATCACATGACAGTTGAACCGCCCACAGATATTTGGGTCTGGCTCTATGTTCGGCACCCCCTTAGACTCAGTGGGAAAAGCGGGCCATAGGCCGTCGTGGGTGAAACACTGCTCTGTCAGTGCCAGTCCTGACGCGCCAGAGGAAAATGAGATTGGCGCGCATTGGGGGAATGGATGGGAGTACTATTTATTATTTTTACCTAGGATTGTTATAGTGTTATAGGAGGCTGTATAAGTCCTTTGTAGAGACCTGTATAGTAAGTGATGCGTGGGGGGCTGACATTCAGTGATTGCTGGGGGGGGGGGGGGGGCGGGGGGGCTGTATAGCTATTTGCTGTCCCCCATCTGGACTAAAATCCCAAGTGGCGGCCCAACCCCAACCTTGATTTCTGGCCCTGCCACCACTATAGAAGCCCCATCTTCTTTAGTAGTCTGAACACTGACCACGACCTTACTACACTTGTTTACATGCAAAGAAACATGAATACCCAACGTCATCAATTGATGGTACTACTGCCACCATAAACATTTTGGCATAGAAACGGAACGAGATTTATTTATGATTTACAGCTTTATACAAAATCATTTCTCACACCACCACAATGGTGTCTTCTCTAGCCTACCTGTAGATATATACTGAATTTCCAGTGGACAGGTTCCCTTTAGAGCAAAAATTTCCTGTTACGATGTAGAAAAATGTGGAAATATAATAGACACTATTACTTCAGTTTTTCATTACGCCTACCCTCCAACTGTCAGGAGGCAGATGCAAATCTATAAAAGAGCTTTAACAAAAAAAAAGAAAAATTGCAAAACTTTCCCTCCTTGAATAAGAACCTTGGATCTCCTTTTGTACAGTTTTTTTTGTGCTTACAATTGTGAATCTTTAACGATTTTGACAATCACTGCTTCTGAAGTATAAAATACGTGCGCCTGCAAGAATTCGAAATGTTGTGAGTTCTATTGTTTAATTCCTTGTCCCTATTTGCCATAGCATTGCTGTTTGACGTTATGTTTCTAAAGATTTACCACGTCTGTGCTGGTCACCAAATGTTTGCTTTTACTCTTGTCTGTAAATAGAGGTCTATGTTGTTGGGATCATTAAAACTTGAATGCCCTTGCGTCTATTTGTATGCAACCTGTCCCGGTTTTATACTTTTCAAATATTCTTTAACAAATCCTTTCATAAAGTTTGTATAGTTTGATATGAAAATTGCTTTTTATCCAGACAATCATAAAACCCATCTCAAAACTTGCTGAATGTTTCCATTTGGTTCCACAGAAGTTTCACACAAGAAGAACCACATTTTATGAGCCAGGTTGGTAGAGGATTAAAAAATAATATGAACCAATACTCTCCATTTGGGTTACCTGCCTGCTTTATTGTTATCTGTTGGATGCAAAAAGGCCTGGCAAATGCTAATCTAGGCATCTTGTATTGTTGATTAGTTATAGATGTAATACGCGTGAATTGGCGTCAGTTTGGGAATGTTGGATGGTCCCCGCTATCCCTTGACTGTTTTGTGAAACTCTCCCCTGTTGCACTGGTAGGATCCAGATGGACAGAACGAATGAGCCCCTTCACATTCCTCAGTCCTAGTCTTAAGTATTACTTTGGTAATATTTTATATATTTTCTTTTTTTAGCTTCATGTGCCCTCGCAATCAACACGCTTGCTGCATTTATTGTATTTACATGTGCGTGATTTTGCCCTGTGATGTTATGATGATTGTACCTTTTGGTCATGGTTTCGTGTTTACAGTGGGACTTGACCGCTGAACAGGTAAAACCTAAACATATCTTTACTTATTAAGAAAAGCCGGCCTAATAACATTGCTCTTGACTATTATTTTCTGCCCACTACACAATGTCTGATGGAGCAGGGAGGAGGGATGAGGCAGTTTTTAAAAGTCTTAAAGCATTATCACAGAGGGGGCATAAGGGTAGCTGTCTCAGGTTGTTCGCAAATTGTTTTTAGTCCTTAGAAGAGGAGGCCATGCATAACAAATTAAGAAGAACCATGGTCACCGGTGCCGGAATCTATGTAGGTAAGTGTCATGTTTATCTTACTTGATTTTGGATGGTAGATTTTTTAAATATTGTCCTCTTTTGTATGATATCAAGGAATGTTTTTTTTTATTTTTTGTAGTAACGAACTAATATTCACTGTGTGTGAAAGTCCTGGTAAGGCATATAGAAGAGAGTGAAAAGACATTGGATTAAAAAAAAATAAAAAATTATAATTTATATTTATGATACCGTTTATACTTGTGTATAAGACAGAGTTTTTCAGCCCCAAAAACTGTGCGTGAAAATCCTCACCGGGCTTATAACGAGTCATAAAGCGAGCCCAGCACTTTAAAAAAAACCAAAAAAAACTTTTATACCACCCTCCAGCGGTCACTCGATGCCTCAGCGCCGCTCCCCCGATGTCCGTGCGGTCGTCTTCTGTTCTACTCCTCTTCTGTTCTCGCAAGTGTCGCACGGCCCATGTTCTTCTCCCGGCCATCGCATAATATACGTGCATATGATTGTCCCACGTCTGCGTCATACTATGCGCCTGCCAGACTCGGAATAAACGGAAAAAAGGCAGCGCCCGAACAGAATTAGAAGACGATAGAGGGCCTCTGCGGAACACCGGGGCACACACAAGCGTTAAGAGGGTGAGTAGAGTAAGTATAGGGAGGAGGAGAAGTATGTGTTTTTTAGGGCGGGGCGGGTAGGTACATAAGGGGCATGACTGGGCGGCGGTGAAAAAGTAACCGGGGGATGAAGGGTTGGCCTGAAGCTGGGGCGGGTGGGCTCTGTGGAGATAATAGCATTCCGACCCAATCGAGAGTATACTTATAGACAGTAAAAGTAGTGCTTGTGAGTGCAAGTTTTTGGTGGTAAATGAGTGTGGGTCTCTGCTTAATACTCGGTAGTTCGGCTATATACTTGGTCCTGTTACACTTTTCCAACCCTGGATAGCATATCTTGCAATATTTCCAGAAATCCCCTAGTGGTAGTATCAAGGCTTATAAGTCTCTACAGCCTGTAAGGCAGCCTGAGTGTGCGAACTCTCCAAAGGAACAACTCTTAACTTCCAGATGCCTTTTATGAGGTGGATGGTGTGTCATTCGGTTATTGTGTCGCAATCTCATGTTCCCGTTTTCCACCTCTACCACTCTCCTGTGCGGTTAAAGATTTTATGGTATACTGATTTTAATTGTAATTGAATTGCATTACGGATGATTGTATGTTTTCCCTGTATTTTCGGGCATTCTGTTCTGTGGCTTGGGTACAGTAGCAACATAATTTATATAAAACAATATTTTATGTAGTATTTCTGTGAAATAGGGCATCTCCAATGATTCTTTGCAATAAATGTAACTCATTGGAACATATTCACACCAGAGTGAAGGTGGCTGACAACCAACATGCCGTAATTAGGCCAGACTGTGATCTAACAATATCACGAAACCAGACATTCACAGACCTCACCACAGTGAGGATCGACATAATAATACTTTAGCTGGGAGCCTCAGACCCACTAGTAGCTTCTTTTTTATATTTTTTTATTTTTTGCAATTTGCACCTATTTTACTACTTCTTGTTGGAAGTTATCTAGCTGCAGGTATTCCACCAACCAAAGCTCTTTCATACAATGAGCATAAGTTATTTGCAAAGGGGAATTCTCTGGAAAAAATGTCTAATAACACTCAATAGTATACATTACTGCACATGGGCAAAACTCGTGTATGTCATAAGTCACAAGATGGAACTAAATAGTTTTTTATGAATTCACAAATTTATTATGCCTCTCTAAGTAGGTAGGAGTTATCACCAGATGGACACTACAGGCCCATGATCCTGTAGCTACTCAGAACTCATCCTCCCTGTTATGCATGCTCTCAGAACGATGTAACAACTTCTTGCTCTGTTCCCATAGACTGATGTGTAACTGGCCATTACGAACATTATATTACTGAGTATGAAGTACTCACCTAAAACAATAGTCCATACTGCGATGCACCTGCAACCAGCGAGCTACACACAAATATAGTGGTGATCTGACACTGGCCATGCAAGTGTGCAGACATTTGATTAGAAGGTGACCAGCGGCCATCTTCTGTCCTGTGTTCTGCTCCGTGTGGAGAAATATCATTGATTCTGATGAAGGCCAGTTAGCATTTTTTAATTATAATTACTCAGTCATGTTTCATCAACATTTTTCTGCTAGGGGGGGACAAAATTTAGAAATAACGAATTATCATATTGGCTTTATATTTTAAGGACAGCATTTTGCATATGATTGTTTGCTTATTCTGAATACCCTCGTTAAGCCAAGTTTTGCTATGGCAAAACGGTATACTTTTTAAATTTGGCCCTACTATGTTTGGCAACTAAACTTACAAGTCGTATGCTTGATAATGAACTGAATAATAAAAATGCGTATGTATTGTCAGTTACATTATTTTGTAGATTTTATCAGACTAAAATATACTAAATTCTCTAATTTCCAAAGCGATGGTTAGCGGTTTCTGAAAATATACGTGCAACCTTGGAAAAAGTCAGATAAAATGCGTAGAATGTCCCAATTAATAATTTTGGACAGTTGGCTCAGGTGGATTCTGTTTACTTAAAGCTGTTGGAAGATAGAGTTGAAATCCAATTCTCTGGGATAATAGCACCTGAGTGAGTGGCTACATCTAGACCTCAAAATCAATTCTGCTTCTGGGTTCTACAGAAGAATAGAACTTTACATACATAGAGAAAAGTGAGCATTTAAGCATAATCACACTTTCTTCTTGCTTCTGTAAAAATAAATACAAAGCATGCATTGAGATTAGTTGAACATATGGCCTTGTGAATATATGAATATGTTAGATTTGCAGAATAAGTATAACGACTCCTGCAAGCTACAACGAGTTATGTCGGGGGGTTTAGTGCTTTACTGAGATAGTCATGTAGCACTCCTGAGATTAGATTTCTTTTCTTAGCATAGTAATTAAGGAGGATTTACACTCAATTTTCTTATTGGATCTTGTATTGGAAGTCTGGAAGATGATACAGAGGCCACAAGTTTATCTTTGCATTACATTCTATCCATAGAAAATTTGCTGTTAACACAACAGTCACGCTTATGGAGGGGGATGATGAATGATACATAGGCTTGTTGTTTGCAATTGCACAACCTGCAAATATTCGTCAGATAATGTCCATCAGGCTTTAGTGTGGGGTACAGTGTTAAAAAGTCTGTTTTTAGCCAGCTGACTCCATGCACCCCGCCCTGCCCACACCAACCCAATTAGTCGTAGATGACGTGACAGGGGACAATAACATAACTATGCTGGGTTTTCGCAAGTATTCTCACAGGACGATTTGCTGCTGAGCGAAATCGAAATACTTGCCCCCCCTTCTCGTGGATGCTATACCTCACACATAGTTAGTTGGTGACTCTAGTATATATTACCTTACAGGTGGTGATCTCCTCCATCCGAACCGGAATTCTTTACTATTCCATCCCAGCCATGGTTTATTCTGTGACATTCAGTCAATGTCTTCAACCCATGGCATACCTCACAACGGTGGTCCCTAAAATAACCACAGTCACTTACAGTATAATGATTATTATAGTTGTATTTTCTGACATGGGGCAGTGTCTATATGAGATCTTGGACATAGGTGGGGCACTTGTTATAGTGATCTTGGGACACAGGGGGCAGTGTTATGTAGACTCTTGGACACAGGGGCATTGTTATAAGGAGATCTTGCGACACAGGGGGCGTGTTGTCAGTAGAATCTTTGACATAGGCGGCAGTGTTATTGTAGTTTATTGGACGTGGGGGACGTTTTTATAGGTAGTTCTTGGATGTAGGGGGCAGTGTTATAGTACTTCTTGGACATCTTGGGGGAGGGGCAGATTATAGTAGTTCTTGGACATGGGGGCGCGATTATATCTAAGGGGGGCGGATTAAAGTAGGGTCAGGACATCATGGAGGGGCAGGATTATAGTATTCTTGGACATAGGGGCAAGTATTACAGTAGTTCTTGGATAGGGGCAGGATTACAGTTAGTTCTTGGACCAAGGGGGCGAAGGGATTACAGATAGTCTGTGACATCAAGGGGGCAGGATTATAGATTCTCGGAATAGGGGGGCAGGAGGGATTATAGTAGTTCCTGGACTAGGGGGAGAAGTATTATATAGTTAAATTCTTGATATATGGAGTGTGGATTATATAGTTAAATTGATGGACATGGTTGGGTTGGTGGGCACACATTTGAAACGTTGAGAACACTTTTGCACAGTGTTATGGAAAGTCTTTTAAAATAGAAGGGCATGCTCACAAGACTGCATATTTCTAATTCTGAGAAATAGGGCATGTTCCTGTAAATATCCTCATCATATTCAAAACATATCATCCTTAATTTATGTTCTCCTCATGTACTAATATGAACGCCCTATAGCAAAACATCAGGGGATCGGTATTCCATTGCACTCTGATAATCAGACCCATAGATGCTCTCAATGTCTGGAGTTCCTTGTGTTTAGGTGGAAGAACGGTGGATGGTCTATTTCAGGAGACATACTTGTCTTTTGCTGTCTTGGAAGGTGTCCAGTGGTTCTGCACTCTGAATGCTTATTATAGAATTATTTGAATACAAGACATTAATGATCCTGGGAAGGGAGAATTTAGAACTTGCTGCCTAGATGTGCTGGCACGAAATGCCGATTGAGAGCAATAAGGAGGGGAGGGGGGGGGGGGTTGCTTTTCTCTGTGTAATAGCTATGTTTGTGCATACTGGTATTTACCAATTCGTTGTTTGATGGCCGTAAAACTAATAAGATAAGTCTTATTCCTAGGTCCATGTCTCTTGTAAAACAGATAGTGTAGAAGGCGTTTAGTGACTGAATAGATTGTTTGATTTCTTGAATCACGATTGTTACTTCTAAGGGAGATTATGTTTTGTGTTTTGTTAGTGTAGAACTGTCTACATTAATGTTCCCAGACTTTGTGTTAAAAACTATATATTTTCAACCAGTACGTACTGTTTACCTACGTCTACTGCCATGCAGATTTCACAGATATAAAGCTTTTACACTGGTATGGGACAGGACCTTCCCTCATATACTGGTAAATGCTCTTGAAAATTTGAGCTTTCCTTATCAATGCTGTAGTTATGTTCACTGATTTAATATACCGATAAGTTGAGGCACCTAATTTACCCCAACAACAAACTTGAAAACCTATTGGACTCTAGTAAAGCTAAGGGTGGGAAAGCATTGTTCACACAGCTCCCAGTATATAGCCAGCAAGCCCAGTGTAGTTATATAGCTTGCTCCCGGTAGTATATAGCCTGCCAGAGCCCTATTTATTAGTAACCGGCCACCCCGTTTGGCACAGCACCATAAATATAAACAGTACTCACCTTGCATCAGCTACAGGTCAGTGGAGGTCTGTTCACACGGCATAGCGGCACATACTTGATGTCAGTGGCGGCTGACGTCATGGTTCACTGCCACTGCGCGATGGTACCTGCCGTTGCCGATGGACAAGAGATAGTGGTGGCTCCGGAAAGGTGAGTTTTTTGACTATATATTTTTTCTTGACTCGAGTATAAACCAATTTGAGTTTTCGTCACATTTTGTGCGAAGAATTTGTCTTGTAATTGAGTATTATACGGGTATGTCATGAGACGGGTTACTCCTCACCGTCCCGCTGTTCCCCGACCGTTGTGCGACCGGTCATGTGAACGCTCATAACTGTGCTGAAAATCACCTGACCTAACGTTGGGGCTGTGGCTGCAGCAGTGAACAACACAAAGCGGCTGGCAGCTCTGGTCTAGGACAGAGGGGAGAAAGTTTCTGCCTTTTTGAGTATACATTTCTGTACAAGCTTCTAACTTCTATGCTGTGGCAGTTATGAACGTGACACCATCTTGCGCTGCCAAGGGACCGCCCCCTGGCCTCCTGATACTTGGAATCTCAATAGAGTATATAAAAGAATGAAAAAAAACTGAATCTTTTCCCTCAAACATAAATAAAGCACTCCAGCTATATGCTGCTCTACAAATATAATGCAGATTAGTACTGCCTTTCTATGTGTGACAGATACTTTATTCTGTTTTTGCTTCCCATTTTCTCCTGCTTGATGTGAGAATAGTGATACAAAATGTATGTTTTATTACAGAACTTTAAGAACCGTTTGCCAAAGCATTGTTGATGAAAGTACCGTATATCTCTTTGTCAAGTAATTTATATTTGTCTCTCCGCCTTTCAAATCGCGAGCGGCAGATTGTGGCTACTGACTAGTGCCACTGTGAAGCAGTCGCTGAGACCTTCAGTAAACTCGATCAAGTGAGTGATTGATTGTTTCATAACTATATAAAGAAACATATAGCCTTTTTAAAGAGTTAATGGGACTGGGCAAGAAATCGTATCCTGATAAGAGCCAATTAATGTAATCTTATAGTGGTCTACACCACCACGCCCCACCCAAAGACCAACTCATGTCATTAACCAAGAGCACAAAGGCGGAACCAGTTGGCTTTGTTATAGACAGACACTAGACCCACATTATTAAAGAGTTTGCACCAGTTTTTGTTGTTGCTGCATGGTTCCACAAGACAATAAAATATGTGACACCTTAAAGCGTGGTTAGTGTTTAGTCGGACCTTGCCCACATTTGTACTGGTACCATTGCACCACATATCTGTCGCAGCATGAAATGTGCCGAAAAAGTAAATGGTGCACACTTCACCACGAGCGGTGCAAGGGGCGCCAAGTCATGAGACTCTGACACCACTTTTTGATGTATCTGGCGCATTGCACTCCTACAGACAGCTGCCACTAGTTTGAGGAAAAGTGGGCTGCAATATCAATACACAGGGACTCTTCAATGGCTGCTCTTCACTCCGAATAAGGTGTCTTGGGTGCATCCATGCCGACAGTGTGTGAAAGGAAAATAAACAGGTTGGTTTCTTCTTTTTGGCATCTTTAGTGGCCTGTGGCAACAGCGACAGGGCCTGAAAGAGATGGTTGTAAAAAATTTTTAGTCTACCACTGCTGGAGACACTGCCACATTTATCTCCATAGCTTAGACATGTATATATGTACATCTGATCTAGATTTCATGGAAATTAAATGTATGTCCTCTAGGGTCTTGAACTCGAGATATTATCCAGAATTCAGGACCATTCTAGCGTATTGTATGAGCAAAGGCTTTTATTGATGCCTTATAGTGCCATCATTTGCATTTTAGACACCCCGAAACAAGAGAACAAGATAGAGTCGTGGCAAGTGCTTTCAAAAGGAAAGATTGGCAGA
Organism: Engystomops pustulosus; assembly: GCA_019512145.1. Taxonomy (NCBI): domain Eukaryota; kingdom Metazoa; phylum Chordata; class Amphibia; order Anura; family Leptodactylidae; genus Engystomops; species Engystomops pustulosus. Next base: position 76,648,577 of record CM033645.1, read on the forward strand.
TTGTTAGAATGAGGTGTGAAAAACAGTAACTCTTTTCCCATGAATGGATGTAAGTAGCGCATACCGAAAGTCAAAAAAGCGTTGCCAGCCCTGATATTTCATGAATACTAGTAGATATTCAAATTTTTTGGTGTATGATGTTTCCCAGAACAATTTTGGAGAATGAATGTAAAGGGGTTGGCCACTTCGAAATAATTGATATCATTGTTAATGAAAAGTTAACAAATTTTTCAACTAGTACTTTCTGTATAATCCTCTTATTTCTACAAGCTTTGTTTCAGATTCTAAATACTCCGAGTTATTTATTTTTTCTTTTACACAAATGACTGTTTGTAGAAATATTGTCAGCAATCTCTATGGCCTTGAGTTTGATCATGCAGTGCCTCTTTCAAAGGCAGAATGACATTAACTTGATGGAGAAAAGGCGGGGGGGGGGGTAGGGGGGGTAAAAAAAATCTTGCTTCCATTAAAACCTGTGGAGTGTCTATCTATGATATCTTTAACCAAGGCAAGTCTTAAAAGGTCTCTTATTGATATAACCTTGTATCCCAGTTAACCCTAGTAGCTTTTAGCTAGAATATCATAGAAATAGAAAATGTTTAAAGACTCTTACATGATGATATTGTGATGTTGTATAAGTGCTTTACATGAACGTGCCACTTGTGCACTCCGCCGACTTGTGGGAAATGTGGTCCAGTGTTGAGTTTTAAGAAGCAGGAGCAAGTAGAACAGTGCAGCGTACATTAGTATTGATGTATTAGTGAGACTCGTGTTCCAGACCTGCATACTTTATCTCTCTCACAATAGAAAGAACACATCCACAAAGAACCTCCCGTAAAACATACAGCAGACTTCTGACCAAAGCATTTTTCAGGGAGCAGCCACAGTGTGATGTTTATATTTTTTTGTTTTGTTGTTTGTCATCGAAACTTATTTGTTCCTATTTGGTCCATTTATTTTACTTCGTCTTATTCATTTGTCTGTAGTGAAAGTATATAAAGGTTTTGTTCTGTGAAAGCATATAGAAATATATTTGAAACTGATAACTTTGAACTGTGGTTTTAAGGCAGCCATTATTTCCTGAGACCTCATTGTCAAGTGCCGAACTATGCATGTGCTATGCTGCACTATGTCATTGTCCTAGGGCAGCGGTCTCAACCTCGGGGCGTGGCCCAAGAAACGGTCCACTTGATACACAGGTCCTGGACTAGCGTTTAATGGAACCTACCACTTAGTATGGCAGGGGTAAGCTGTAGTCCGAGCACAGCATCAGGGTATGAGCTGGTGCCGGTACTACTTTCCGTTAGTTTAAAAACCGCGGATGCGGTTTTAACACGTTTTTAAACTTTAGGCAGAAGGGGCTTCGGCGCTGCGCGCGGACCCGTGGCGCCGGCGTCAAACATCTCCGCTATTCTAGGAGCGCCGCGCCGATCTGGGCACGGCAGCGCCAGGTGTCTTTCTGCCCTAAAGTTTTAAAAAGTGTTTAAAAAAACCGCGATACCGCTGGTTTACACTAACAAAGTAAGTACCGGCACCAGCTACACCCCTGACTGGTGGCTTCGGTACTTACAGCGCTTACCCCTGCCATACTAAGTGGTATGTTTCCTTTTACGAACCATACATAATTCATATACTTGCCTTTCCCACAACCTGCAGCCCTCCATTATCTCGTCTTGATTGAGGCCGCGTAACCCTGACTGAAGAGGGCAGAACCGATAAGGTCATCAAATTGCCGCCTGTCGTCTTTAGACTGCGTAACACTACAATAAAGATAGAGGATTTCTTGATGGGAAGGAGGAAGGTAATTATATAGTTGTTTTTTTCTTTTCATGATGTGGGTGAATTCATAAAGAGTTGAGTTATGGTCATGATGGAGGGTCTAGCAGAAAGAGGGTTGTATTAAAGAGGGGTACTGTCAAGGAGGGCTACAGACAAAGGTAAAGACATAAAAGGGATGATTATTAGACATCTGCAAAAAAAAAGGCTATATGATCGGTGGAGGCATCTAAAAAAAAAAAAGGGTATTATGAAGGGGATGGCATGAAAGTCAAAAGGATCATAAACAGCAATTTGCAGCCGCATATACAGTCCCAATAGACGCAAATAGCGACTATGGCGGTACCGGTGCACACGATGTACACGGGGAAAGATAGAGCATGCTGTGTGCCGGGCGGCATGCGCCACATGTGTGAATGTACCGCTAAGTAATGTTTAGTAAAATCGGAAAAAGTGTGTTTCCCTCATTTGGGTTCATTGTTTCTGTACAGGTTGTCATGGGCATGATTGTCATGACAGACTGTGAAATGTGAACAAGTGGCGATTCAAGGCATTACAGTGCTATTTTCTTTTTTTTGCGTATTATGTTTACAACACCCTCCTTCCACACGCCCCACCCCCCCCCCCCCCCCCCCCCCCCACCCCCCACCACCCCCCCACCCCCCCCCCACTTCCCGCCTCCACCCCCCCGACCCACCCACCCACCCCACCGCCGCCAACCCCCCCCCCCCCCTCCACAACTCCCCGCCCCGCCTGCTACGAACCCCACCCCCCGCCCCCGGATACCACCCGCCTCCCCCACCCCCCCCAAAACCAAAAAAACAAAAAAGCTCATTTCCACACACCCTCTAATGGGCTAGCCGTGATTGATTAAGCTGTGCGTACTGTACGTCCTCTCAAGTGGTAAGAAAGAGAGAACTACTTTAATATTTATAGGATAACTTGATTATTAATGTCTCGCATATCATGAGAAAGAAATGTTAGAATTTTATAGAAAAGAGTTCCGAAGAAACCTGGCATTCAGGTACCATGACACTCCGTCACAAAAGTGGTTAACGAAAAGTACAAATTTGTCTCCCTGATAAGTCCTAATCAATAAATTTCTGTAAACAGAACATAACTTGCAATCTTTTGAAAGGTGAGGAGTGTGAAGGAAGTACTTGAAATCTAAATCAAACGAGTATCGATTATCCACAAGAGAGCAACAAAGTCCCTTTTACATTTTGTAGTTTCCTAATCAAATGAACCAGTTGTCCACAGTTGTTTCTTGTCTGTCGACTTATGCTCACTAATAGACTCCTCAATTTCCCCTGTGCCCGTTCCCCGCCCATTTGCACACGGACGGTGGGAACAGTATATTTGAAATGGTAGGTGCGGCCGCACCAGATCCTTTACGGATCGGAGTAACCAATTGTCCAATGGAATCATTAACGTTCTTCAGCTCGGACAGTATTCGCACTGGATAGTCCCTGCGGCACAGCTCTTCCTACCCACTATTTGACCACTAAAGTGTGTTGTGCTGCCCGTACAACACAAAAAGTGAGTGCAAACCTATATGGGGGAACCAATTCACCTACCCAGAGAATGAATGCCGCCCATCGAGCGCCCTTTGGCTCTCTCTCTCCCTTGTTTTTTTTCATATATGGAGGGAGGGGGGAGATCCGCGAGTCTGCAGTGTGCTAGCCTAGCCATCTCAGACTCCCACTACATAGGGCAAGTTTAGGTAAAATTGACCAAGGCTTTTTAACCATAATCCCATTATATTGGAATACAACCTTAGAACTTTAAATAATTGTAATTAGCAAACATTTGTTTTTTAAAACAGTTTCAACAAAAAAATGTACTGAATAATATTGTTTAGGAGTCTTTGAATTTTTTAACCTATCAACCTCCACAGTCTCCGTCATAGATGTACTTCAAGTCTGACCTAATTATTTTAGGCTAGAGCTCAGAGAAAAAGCAACCGAAACTCAAAGCCGATCATACAAAGAAAAATAGACTACAATTATGCACAGTTTATTGAACAACTTTAGATACTGCTAAGCATTAACCCTAATCCTCATTTCCTGGGCACTCTAACAGTTGCTGAGATGAGTGCACGCAATTCCTGAGTACCTGTTTATGATGTGGTCCTGTAGGGGAGGAGTTTCACTACTGAGTCATGAGCAAAACTACATCCACACTAATTTCAACTTAAAAGCCTACATCAGCCTATTGCACCCCCCTCTCCAGAAGGTTCCACGGTTAGCTAATACACCCTGATTCAGGTAGTTACACACGTTCAAGTACCTTGGAGTTTCAATTCGCTAAGTCCAAGGACTACTTACAGTTAATTTGGCCCCTCTTATTGCGTGATTCTGCATAACTCACCAACATGGTGAACAAGCTCACCCCTTTCGGTAATGGTACATCAAAGTGACTAAAATGATAGTTTGCCCCAACTGTTGTATATTATCACAAACTCCAGTATGGATTCCCCTCAGATTCTTTCATAAATTCCAGTCCTGTTTAGAGAGCTATCTGAAAAAAAGGGGTAGCACGGAATAAATGATAGAATTTGCAAAGGTCTAAAGAGGATGGAGGTCGGGCGTCCACAAAACCCCGTCTGATTTATTTTTTGGCTCCCCAATTACAAATTTGAGGGGTTGGGGAGCGGAGAGGGGATGTGGGGGCAGTTGCGCATTAATTGGTGAAAATGACACCCCACAAGCCTGGTTGTTGCAGCCCTTGAAGCTGGGTTCCCAGGGCGGGGAGGGCAGAGGACCCCCACTTGTCTACTAAGTTAAGGTCTGTGGGAAATGAAGCATTGTTGTTGTAGGTCGATAGTTGTACCCCTTTCATTCACCCTCCATTTTGGGAAGAATCAAGATTACCGTTGGTTGATTGTCCTTAAACTACACTCGGGAAGGCCTTTCAAGCCTTGCTCTGATTGCAGGAGCAGTTTCGCTAAAGCATAGCGTTTAAAAGTTTGCCATGCGGGGATACGCAATGACAACAACAAAACTTTACCACTGGACTGATCCTGTGTCACCATAACCCCGCTAGGGGAGGGGAGACTTCTGCCTATGTCTCATATTGCTAGCCCACCACATGGAAGCTTATTAAAGAACTTCCCGCTCTTAAAGTAAAGGCAAAATGGGAGGCGGAGTTATGGTTCCTTGAGACCAAGGCAAAGAATGTTTATCATCGTTCCGCAGTGTCCACGTCGTAAGCCTAAGAAGCGCACATGTTGACCTTATCCCACACGGATATAGAACTCCTTTCCTTCTAGCCGCATGGAATTAGCAGGTGACGTTGCCCCAGATGCCACAGGGCCCAACCTGATCACATGCACATGTTTTGGTGCGGATGCATCCTGGGTCGCTTCTGGAGCAGAGTGCTACACGTATCTGGAAAGCATATTCCCAGTGACTATACCCAAGAATCCTTGTGCATGCGTCCTGGGATATGGCGGGAGCTTACCGGGGTTAATGAGTCTCAGTTGGCGCTCAACGATCCTATACCAGGCTGAAGCCTGATTGCTCAGAAAGTGAGCCCAGACCCTCTACTAAAGAATATAAGGATAATGCTGAGGCTTATTCAAATGGAAAACGGGGGTTTCTCAAGAGCAAGGCTATAAATTTGTTGTAAAAGTAGGGGGGTGTGGCCAGGATATGTTGTGGATATACGTTTTATTACAAGGGAGCTATAAGATTGTACGATATAACGGAACAAATGAAAGGTACATATTGATAACCAATGGGCTGTTCTCTCTGTAAGGGGTCATTAAGTATACTGTTAGAGTGCTGTGTGTTAGAGACTATATTGCATAATTGTGGGGAGGGGGGGGGGGGTGGGGTAGATGGCATGGAGGGGGTGGGGTTGCTGTTGTATTTGATATGTAAACTAAAACAGTTTTTTTATTATAATAAAAGAAAGAAGCCGATCATCCTTAGATCAGAATTATATGAAATTATATCATTTCCTCCAAATTCTTCAGCACACACTAGCAGTGAACTGTTGTAACAATATAAGATATATATTTGTAGTCTGGTTGTCGGTCTAGATTTATTTCGGCCTCCACCAAAATGGTCACCGACTCCACACCTTTTCTCTGCTCTCGAAGTTGTTTACAAGCAGTTCAACTTCTGGGACCACTTTAGCTCGCCTTGCCACAGCCTCGAGACAGTGGTTGGAGCAACCAGCGAGAGAGCACTTGCTGGCATAGAAGGCTGTAGTGATGATGTACACTACTAAATTTTTGGGGCCTCTTTTGCACCTCAAAAAAATGCATGTTAGTCCCATTCTTGTGAACTTGACAAGGTTGGGGAAACCGATTTTGATACCCAACAAGAACTACATTTGTGACTCTTCTGGATAAAAGACATGTTAGGGTGCTGGTCACCACCCGTCATCTTGGGACGGGTGTACCCTAATGAACCGCCCTTCGGATCTTCTAAACGCGGTCATTAAGGGTTATACGCTTCTGATCTGCACGCTCTGTCTTACGCGCCGTCGAGAAGATTTCGGGGACATCGTAGTAGTTATAGTGCGGTGTTGGTGTGATATCCAGCCAACCGACCCGCATCACCACCCGGGATCGGAAAAACTCAGATCCGGGGTGTTAAGAAAAACCCCTTAGACGCCCGGTCAAGCATGGGGCCCGCGGGCGTGCAAGTGTGTCCCCCGTGATTGGACCCCCCCGCCCTGTGTGTTACCGGGGGCATCGATCCCTGCCGCTGCCGCTGACCCGGGTCCCGACGAGTAGCCCGCAGGCTGTCGGCCTCCGCTCTCGCCGTGGTTGTCGATGACCTTCACTGGCAGAACCCTGGCTGTAAGATAAACTGAGGCATGCGCAGCATGCTCGATTTACTTACCTCTTCACTCCGACTACAGTGTATGTCAGTTTGTAGTAGGCTTGATAAGCATCGGATATCTTATTCAAGCCCGCAAGTGGCATGTCCCCAAAGAGTGTCACAACCAATACACTCAATCTTGTTTATCTATCCATTAAATCTAAATAACATCCAAGGTCCCTAATCTCCCCAAGTAACATCATAAAATGCAATACAGTAAATAAAAACAAAAACATACATATTTGATCACTCACATCACCGCGTCCGTATTTAAATCTGTACAATAATCTAAATCAATATTGAACCCGCATCGGTACAACTACGTAAAAAACTCTGGAAATAACTTCCCATATATAACCATTTTTCATCAAAAACCATCACAACAAAATGTTTACAAAGTGATCAAATAAGACGTTTTCTCAATATGATACGACCTTAGAACAACTGTGTTCTTCGCAAAAATAGCCCTCAACAACCAGACTGACACAGAAATACACGAAGTTATGGCCATGAAAATGTTTCAATAGTAAAAACATGCTATTTTCTATCCAATATTGGTTTTGCTCAGGAAACAAATTAGCAAACATAACGAAGAAACTATATAAATGAGATTCACCACGTAGTGAACTATAGAATAAAGCTTAAATATTTTTTAGTTGAAGGTGAGAGGGGAATAAAAATGCTAACAACCAAAAAAAAATTGCTGATTTTTTTGTGGTCCCCCCTTGAAATAGGTAATACAATCTCAAAGATATATGCCATTAGCTCCAAATAAAATTATCTATACCCACTTATTCATCTCCCCTAAAAATATAAGCCCTGCATATTGTTTGTATTCCAATCAAAAAAAAAAAATGTGATAGGTAGCTACACATGTGACAATAAAATCGTGGGTCATCAGTACACTCGGGCGGAGAACTTGGCATCAAGCGTTGCAGGTGCGTTTCACACTTTATTTTATTCTGAAAATTTCAAAAGTTTTGGCCTAAGAATGTTATTTCTCAAGAAAAATTCACTATAGTTTCTAAATGCAAGTCCATATTTTTTACCCCATGTGAAACCACGTAAAGGGTTAATACGACTTAATAGAAGTTTGTTTCCACCATACGTTGAGGGGTGAACAGTTTCTATAGTGGGTTAATTATGGGTTTTACGATATTATTTAGGCCTCTCAAAGCATTTGAAAGACTGAGTTATGTCCCTCAACAGTGAGTTTTGGCACTTTTCATGGCAGAATAAGAAATCGCACCTAAGTGTCTGCACCTTCATAACATCCTCGAAAAATGACGAAGCATAAAATTATCATCCCAAACATAAAGCAGATATTCGGTAAATGTTAATTATCAACTTTTGGGGATTTTACACTTGTCTGGATACAGTAAACATTATCAAACTTGGTAAAATGAAGATTTTTTTTACAAACGTTCCAAATTTTCATTTTTTTTTTCAGAACGAAATGCAAAACTTATCACTAATTTTATAAACAACATGAATACAATTTGTCACCGAGAAGAAACACTTTCCAAAACATCCGTGGGGAAAATCAAAAACGTAATCATAGTCCGATATTAGATGATACATTAAATTAAGCGTTCCGAAGTTATAACCACTTATCGTGAGGAACATGTCGATTTGGAAACATCGAAGTCTGGTCTTGAGCTGAAACCTAGGTCGGTGATAAGGGTAATGGTCCGTTTCTTGTGCAGTTTTTAAATGCGTGCTGAGAATGCATGCGCTTATTTCAGATGTCAGGCGTTGAATGGTTGAAATCCTGTATTAAACATTTTCACAGTAGCGTTGCACTTCAAAATGAAAAAAACAAAAAACGTGAATAAAAGGTAGAATAAATGCCATAAAAAAATGGCACACTAATAATCTCGGCACTGGACCTTCGGGTGCCGTAGCGTTTATATGGTCATTTTTTTATGCATTAATATACTCTACCTTTCATGTAAGTACTTATGTTTTTTATATATATAGAATTTGATTACATCATTCAACCACAATTTTTTGTATCGGTTATGCAGTGTTCAAACAGTATTTGTTTATTATCTATTTATATTCTTTTTATGTGGTCATATGTTCATGACATCAAGTGTTTTACCTATTTTACAAGTATATTCCGGCGTATAGACGACTTTGAAGACAGAAAAATCTTCTGTCTGTATGGGGTCGTCTTATACGCCGAGGGTAATCCCGACGCCCGCCGTGTATCCCGGACGTTGTCGCGGCGCCAGGGTCGCGCTGCCATTGAAGAGGGCTCACGGGCTAAGCACTCTCACCATAAGCTAGTCAGTCTTTGCCTGCATATTGCAGCAAAGGGCTTACAGGTAACACCCGCGATCGGGTGCTAGCACTGATCGCGGGTTTGCACAGCGGGTTTTCAGTCTTCCGCGCCGTCTTCTGTCTTCGTGGGCGCCGCTATGTTTTTCCCGGCCGCGCCTGTTATGACAGTTCCGCAGCGGAGCGTCTTACTAGGCGCCTGCCGGAGAAAGATCAATTCGCCGGCGCCCAGCAGAAGCAAGAAGGAAAGGCGGAAGACTGAAGACGAGCCGCGCGACATCGGGAGGGGCAGCGCAGCACATCGGGGCCACCGGAGTAGTATAAGTTTTGTTTTTTTTTTACTGTGGGCATGCGCTGTGCCGGATGGACTCCCGGGGGCGTGCCACGTATAACTACCGGGGTGCTGTGCCCGTATACTACCGGGGCTGGTGACGTTATACTTACCGGGGCGTGTTGTCTACATCCGGACGCATATATCTTAAACTCTATATTTACACAGCGAAAGTCGGGAGGGTGTGCTGTGAACTTTACCATACTGCCCCGAATCATTAATTTTATTTTAAAAAAAAATCAACTAACTAAAGTCAGTCTTTTTCAGTTATATGTACTGGACCAAAATCTGTGTCAAAAGGGGTGGTTGTACTGGTCCCAAATAAGCCATACACGAAAAAACCAGATTACCCACGTAGAGTAATGTCAAAAGTTGGCATCAAGGAATAATATTTTTTCCTGAAAGATTAGAAAATCTGCACTTTTTCCATTATGTTTTTTTGGTTCCCCACTCATTTGAAAGCCATATTTGTTTTGTATCCTTCCTATATCAGACAGAGTTTTTTTTTGTGACAAATTCTACTTCATGTGTCATTGTTTAAATCATTTCAATTGAACTGGGTATGCTGGAATAAAAAATTCCAAATGTGTTGTAAATTGGATGGGAAAAAAATCAGCAGCCACCCCCCCCCGGATTTTTCAACTCGTGGACACACCTGGTTCTAAAGGGGTTTTTTCCACCAGTTAGGCGCCTTACCACCGGCGAGGGCCAATAATTGCGTTATTGGTGGGTGGTTTCTTTTGAGATCACAAGAAACAGGAGGTCCGACGAGGGCCCAGGACATTTGTGGACACCGTCGCTCTCCCATAGATAAAACAGGCAGACGGCCACGCATGTCCATTTTGTTACTTTATACTTACGGAGCTGAACGGAGATGTTAGAGACAAAACGGTTCGACGAGAAACTGGACCCATCGAACCCCCCATTCTCGTGTCTGTGGGGTCTCATCCTGAGACCACAATCACAAGCTAGGCGCTATCCAAAGAGTAACGTGATGGTTGGGGAAAGCCCCTTTTAATAGTCTGTTGGTATAGGGGGTGGGGGGTTTCAGAGGAGTGGGAATGTAACGGGCAGTCACACCCTATCCTGTAAAATATAACTTTAACACGTACATACATTACCCATTACAGCACTTTTAAAGGAATTTTCATAAACAATATCACCAAGACAAAACTTATTTCTTACATACAAAAACAAACACCTAATGCCACTTGGTGGATCTGTACATCACAGGGGGCATGTGAAATTTGCATTTTGTAGACACGTTAAAGGACTCATAATGAAGACAAATCCAAAAACATGCGCAAGCAATGTTTTTCATGTAACATTATAATGGGAATACAGAGATAATATTGTTGTAACTCATAATTGAGATTTATTACAGACAACACCTAAGGTTTCTTAGCAGACATAGTCCGCAAAGACAAACAGAACACGACTGCAATTACTGCCTCCAAGGCAAGAACTAGAGAGTCAGACGGAGGAATGAAACTAAAAATTGCCAAACAGCCAAAAGTTGCCAGGTAAAGTGACCTGTCAATCCATACACTTGATTTAGTAAAGAGCACGCAGCCTGTCGGTGCCTTAAAGACATAATGGACTGCCTGTGACTTTCACTGAGAGGTGTGTCAGCAAGACAAGAACATAGCAGAACAAACAGCAGATAAAACAAGCTGAAAAAAGCTGGATAAGCAGAAAACGAAATGCCTCTCGCACATGACCATTATATGGGGGCCGTGTATTTATACCAAAATTCTCTGCCAGATCAGGGCCTCATAGAGGTCTATGGCACCAAGGGTGAGTACAACGTTCGGTGCATGAGTCTTTAGATATAACGTTAACTGTTGACAGATTCAAAATTTTGGATAATAGTAAAGATGGGAAATACTTATGAATAATAGGCTTGTCCGTATTTTTTCCGCTCCTGTTCTTTTCTACTTTAGCATGTGTGTAAAATCTGCTTTTCCTCATGCTCATGCAAACTCGCTCGTTTGCTGCAAATTCAATGACTTTGAAGAAATCGTCATTAGGTTCGCTAAATGCCTAGTCTCTCTGTGGTGAAAGGGTTGGTTTTTCCTACCCAACAAGACTAGCAGGGTAGCACACCTATTGCCATGCATCTCCGGATATTCACAAAGCATTTTACAGGCGGCAGACAGGATGTCACATGCATTTCTATACAAACCTGTGTTCACCTAGTCCTCATAACGGAACATGACAGGGGTGGCCACCGTATACCCTCCTTTTGGAACTCTAGCCATCCGTGTAACAAAAAAATCTTGGATTGGCAGGACATTGGGGCTGTTGAACCATTACCAGCAATCTAGCTTTTTGTGACAGAATCGTGCTGTCAGTATGTTATGAAGAGAGGGCACTGGAGGAGTAACCCACTCTTCAAGGAAGACATTTATCGTGCTTCTTCCAAAAAACATCGTAAATTATTGCGATTTGATTGTAAGGTGCAAGGTTCAGGGTCACCACTTCCTTTTACCACAATCTTCTAGGAGGACACTTTTTAATAACAGTATGAGGTGTGTGGATTGATACTTTAGTATTATTCTCACATCTAAAGTTTATTCCCTAGGCTGACAAGAATTCCAGAGTTGTTGGGCGGTACAAGACTATGGAAAAGTACCCTCAACAAAAGCCTGTATGAAGAGTTTACCATGCAACCATGAACCCTGTATTTCATATAAACCATAAACCAGTTAAGAAAGAATATTCACAATGGCATATACTGCCCCTCCTCAGACCGAGCAACAGGTTCAGTTTTCATGCTTCTTCCACAAAATTGATTGCTCTGTGTTCATAAGTGTTCTGCGACTTGTGCCTGTTGACATAACAACACTGCAATAGCAAATAACCCAGACTAAGACGTGGAAGGAGAAAAGATAATATCAAGACAACTGTACAGATTCCACTTTACTTTAAAACAGAAACTCTCCCCAACAGGATCAACCTTAGGTGGATCAGGGTAGGTGCTTCTTTTCGTAGGATAGCACTTTAAGAGGCCTAATCCTCACGTCCCCTGTATCTTTTATAAACTGTTTATGCCCAAAACTAACCTTTGTCTAATAAAACTGGAGTAGCCCTGAGCTGAGGCTTACACGAGAGACTACTCACACCCCAGTAGCTCTTTGCAATCCTCCTTCTGGCATATCTTATCACGCATGCTACGGAGTCAGTTGGCCCCCCCCCCCATGTACACCATGGCTGCATTCGCAGAACTTCGGCTTTGGGGACGAGGATGTACAGTTCTCCTCCTAGACCTGCGCTGAAGATATGCTGGGAGGGGGATCAGACGCTCTCCGAGAGCCTCTTTATAAAAGTACTATATTAGGGCCATATAAAGTTTTTTAAAAAGATACAGGGGACCTTGAGGCTAGACCCCTAACGGGCTACTCACGACTCAACAGAGCACCTACAAACTATCTACCTTAATAGGTAGATCTTGGAGATGGAGCACACCGGTGTAGTTTCCTCTCAACAGCAAACTTCTAACCATTTGTTTCCATGACATTATTAACCAAACATACCATAAAAAAGATGCTGTAGCTACAACTGAACAAGCAGAAACATATCTTGTTAATCCCAGACTGGTGGTTTTGCTGAAAAAAATTCATAAATTATGATACGCAAGCTGTCGCGTTCTGTTGTGGCTGCGGGCTCGGCATGCTCCTCTCACTACTTAAAATATGCTCGCTTGAGAGAATAGATGTAATCACGGTGTTTTGCCTGACAGGCAAAGTAATCACTTGGCGCACCATCCCCATCTCCTGTGTTGAATATCCAGCTTCAGGTTGAATTATCCAGTCTTCATAATCACACTGCAGGGCCCAATCACAGTGTGCCAGCATACCTACTATTTGCTGAGGTGGTAATTTATGGACCACATGTGTATTTTCACTTGCTATCTTAGCATAGGGGGCAAAGAGCAGTTACGGTTTACTAAACACCAGGGCGTGCAGGCTAGCTACGGGCCGCTGATGTTTGAGGATGTTTGAAGTATAACAGTTATAATATTGCAGTCTCAATGTAGGTTGTTACTTGGGGGCCCCCCTTAAGAAAACTTATAATTCTGATGGACGGGAATCAAGGTGATAACCCAGTCACACCGACATGCTGGAGGCAGGATCTCTCTTCTTTTAGCTGCTTAGTCCCTATTGCACAAAAAACGGCTAGTATTAACATTATGCAAAGAGCATAGGTGATAATGGAGCCCTAGAGCCCCGCTTAGGGCACATCGCCATACTGTATAATGCATAAAAAGACCATAAAGCTTAAAGTGCAACTGTAAAGTACTGGCAGCCTTTGGAAAACATCCAACAATACTTGGTATCATGCCGATAGCTTCTTCCCAGCTGCTAATTATCGGGTATATTTAAATTAAGATCAGATTCATGCTAATCCTGATACCGTGAATTCTGCTCAGGGCAATGAATCCAAACCATGACAGAACGCTTGGTATTTGGCCGATCTGAAGCATGTGATAGTCATTAGGAGTCCTGTGAGTGTGACATTAAGGTGTTTACCGAGCCCCTCGTCAACAAGAACTTCCTGGGTCGTACTCGCTGTACTAACATGGTTTCCCATGGTACACCAGAAAGCATGGGGCAAATGGGTGATTAGCTTTGGGAAAGTGTTTTACCCTCCTGCCGCTGATAAACAGCTGCAGATAGGCCAATTAAAGTAAATTAGAGAATTTGCTTATTTGTCTGTTCCAGAGTGTAGAGTGTTCCAAAAGTTTTTTTGATATACTTTACATAGTATTTACAGAAGCGTGGACCTGCCAGTGGAGGACACACACAAATTCAGTTGGTCAGCGATTTAATATCTGTATCACTGATGGGTAGATAGATATCCTTTAAATAACTACCAATGGTCAACATCACCCAGCAGACTGTGCTGTGCTATGTGCATGGTGGGTTAAGATAGGTTGTCAGAGATGCCACCTAACTATCGTGCAAACCACAGTCGTGTATACCATTGGCCATAAGGAGAAGTACATTGTCAGCTGTATTACACCTCAAGACGCCCTATCATAATGTGCAAGGCAGGGAAGGAAGACATGCACAATAAGGTGACACGCTCCACTTCGAGACATATGCATGATGCACACTGCGATCCAGTCCTTGACTTGATGTCATATCCATATAATAACATCAATGACTTCTCAATTTTATGATTGATTAAACCATGCGGATCAGTCCATCGATCTGGTGCATGGTAAGTGTCTGGTGCATCTTATAGATAATGGACATTTATCAATGTCCTTTTTTATGGATAACAAGTCAAAAGTGGCACTGTCATAGTCTGTAAATACTGAACTGTCCAATCTTATCTTATGTTTATGGAATTGTATAAGGCAATTAACTGAGACCGTAAACAATAGCTACAATTTCGTGAGACCCCTGCACCTTTCTGAATGAGCCTTATAGCAGAAATAGAGTAGATAGAATAAAAGTCAGTCTTCAGCACACGAAACGTGAGCCGGATCCCAGATAACAAAACAAGCAATATGCAGGATACAGGTTTGTATGAAGACCATGTACTTCCACACCGTTTACAGTGACTTTGCCAAGGCACAAACACCGGCAGGAGGTAAGACCTGTTTTAACAGCGATTCCATGCAAACCAAAGCCGTGGGGCATGAACCATAAAATAAATGTTGCCTGGTTGAGTTAGCAGATCGCACAAGTGTTTGGTGCTACCTCCTCAATATCAGTGCTGTCTACAGATTACACAATACGGTCGTTATGGTCAATTTCAAGTTCCATTTAGTAGGTGCACACAACTTCCCTTCTATACCTTCCCTTTGCATGTAAGCTCCTTTGGCTTAGACGCACATAAATAGAATAGTTGTTACTAAGGTCACATTTGGTAGGTTTGTGCGTTACAAGGTTATGTGTTACTTTACTATACTAAAGACATATTTACAGACTTCATTAAAGGTGATGGAGACAGTTCGTTCTTGTACCTCATTTTATGATAAGTCATGGTGCCGGCCTACTGTTTTCTAGTTGTAAATACCTAACTGGGTAACAATATCCCGCAGAGTACACAGACAGGTGTTGCTGCACAATCCATAGTACCAAAGCCCCGTGAACTGGGTTGTAACGCTTACATGACAGCTGGCTCCAGCATTTGGTTCTGCTGAACAGGTGCTAAAGGCAGTTTATCAGAAGCTAGATAAAAACTTGCTAAGTAGTTTTGACTGCGAATTGTGACTCAAACAAAGTACCAGTGGTCACGCACATCCAGCACTAACAGCGGGTGAATATGCAAGCACAGGTGAGACGCTGTGATCTAGGGAGAAGCGACAGGAACCAAAGGGGAGAACTTGGAAGTGCTAGAGAGGAAGGTGGGATTAGTAACAAGTCAGAACAAGGCAGTATAATGATAGCCTCTACTTTATCGCTGTTGCTTTTTTCATGTACAGAACGTTCATAGTGGTTGATCCTGGTTCAGAGTTTGTTCAAAGCCAGGAAAAATCGCCATGAATGCGGTTATAAGCGAAAGATGTCTGCAGTTGAATGAAAATGTATCTTTCCAGACAAATAAAATTAGCAGCATACATTAACAAGTGAAATGTATACAAAGGAATACAATGACACACGATGATTTGATTCTCAGCCAACCATTCTCTATCCACACATGGAATCTTGTGAAAAAATAAAAAACCTTATGCATATATTGTGATATTCAGCATCAGTTAAAGTAAGCGCTCCTATGGCTATCGCCTTATTATCAGTTTACACTGCTTAGCTTTATCAGAACCCTGTCACATCAACAGCTAGCAACACTGCAGCGTCCATAGCCTCAGAATGCCAGAACTAGTTACAGTGGTCCCGGGGTATCTACAAGGGGCTAGTCTGAGGAGACTGACTGCCGCAAATCCAATCCTAGCATACACACGCGGCCTGAGGCAGGTGCCACAAGCACGCTTTGTCTTCGTTGAAAAACGCAGACAAAGCCGCCCCACCGGGCGGAACGCAGCCGTAGCAACTTCGGCGGTTCTATGGAAACGGCCCTCCGATCGGAACGAGCCACACGGTGTTTTAGCATTAAATTAATGCAAACACGCGCGGCTCATTCCCGATCACAGGCATTCCATAGAACGCCGATTGCAATCGGGCCGCCACCGGTGGTGTGTGCTTTGTCTGCGTTTTGCGTTGTGGAACACGCATTTAGGCGTGGGAGAGGAAGCCATACGGGGAAGAAGCTGCGCCTCGACCACCACCTTGATCAATACACCAGAACGCTGTGAGCTTGGGGACGGCGCGGCAGTTTCGCTAGCTTTATTGGAGGGTTCCTAAGAACTCACAGTTTAACATTGCTACACATTGAGGTTAGCGCAGGAGCCTAGGTAGTTTGCTTTTTTTTACGTGACGGTCACTTTAAATACTAAAGAGACACCTTTGTGATGAAAAAATTAAAAAGCAGGAGAAGAAGCGTATGAGCTTCGGTTTTTCTTAAGTTAACATTCAGATCTTGATTTTGCCACACATTGTACAGATACGTATGGGGGGGTTTTAACCTATTTATCCTTTACAACAGAGGGCAAAGCTATATCCCATGTTTGCCACAGAGTGGGAACCTTGTCTGGTTCATGCCCTTCCACTGGATAAGCAGGAAAGGGAGGGGAGGAGTGAACCAACCGGGTTAAACAGTGGTTTGAGCCAAAGGTGATTCCGAGTAGTTAAACCTATTAGCATCGAGTATAAAGCCGAGGGTGGGAGTGGAATGGATCATGGTAGTAACAGAACCCCCCTGTATGTAGCCGAGGGTAGTAACAGCCCGTGAAGTTCTAAAGACCCCCTTAGTACAGCCAGCCCCCAGTCAAGACCCCCAGTCTACTACGCCACCCCCAGTATAGTCTACAGCCACCCCAGTTAGTTCTCTAGTCAGCACCAGATCAGCCCCCAGTAGTCTCAGCCAGACAAGCACATAGGCTTCCACCCTGTATCTTTCTTCGGTTTTCGTACATCCTGCGGGCGGCACCATATTTTTGTTGTTCTAGGACGGCAGGCTGCATACGATGACGCGGGACCACTGCTGCTACATACTTAGACATGCGCAAAGGAGAACAGAAGAAAGACACATGGCTGCGACCTTGAAGAGGTGATACGAGAAAGAAAGAAAGAAAAGAAAGCAGGCGGCGGATGATGCAGAAGAGAGGAGAACGCGCTGACATCGTGGGAGCAAGCGCTTGGCACCGGGGCACGGTGAGTAGGGCATGGGCACGGTGGGCTGGAGGTTATATATAGTTTTTTTTTTTTAAGTATTGGGCTCGTTTGTTGTTGACTCATGTTATTATAAAGTATGGTCACAAGCGAGATAGTTGCTGTAATGGTCCTGGTCCCGATTGTTCAATTTGGAATTGTGGGAATATCAAATAGAAAGGAAAAAACAGGAACGTAAACCCAACGCTTCTCAGCTAGTATAAACATATAGTGGTACATGGAATAGAATATACCGTATATTCCGGCGTAGTTAGACCGCCTTGGTGTACACAGGCGACCCCTCCCACTTCTGATTTAAATATAGAGTTTAAGATCTATATCGTCCGGATGTATGACAAAGGCCCGGTATAGTATATATCGTATCCAAAGGCCCCGGTAGTAACGGCCAGCACCGGAGTTTACGTGGCCAGCCCCCGGGTAGTCACCGGCACAGCCATGCCCACATGTAAAAAAAAAACAAAAAAACTTATATGTACTCGGTGGCCACCGATGTGCTGCGCTGCTCCCCGATGTCGCGCGGCCGTCTTCAGTCTTCCGCGACTTCGTCTTTCTTCTGCTGGCGCGCCGATGATCTTCTCCGGCAGGAGCTGGCCTCCTAGGTAACGACGCCCGCTGTCGGAACTGTCATAGGCGCGGCACGGGGAAAAAAAATAGCGGCGCCGCACAGAGAAAGAAGACGGGCGCGGGAAGACTGCATAAAAAACCCGCTGTGACAACCCGCGATCATGTGCTGCACCCGATCGCGGGTGTTGACGTAAGCCCGCTGAATATGCAGGCAAAGACTTACGAGTTATGGAGAGTGCTTAGCCCGTGGCCCTTTCCATATGGCAGCGCGACGCCGGCCCGGACAAGCCGAGGTACACGGCGGGGTCGGGGATATTACCCCGCGTATAAGACGACCCCATACAGACAGAGATTTTTCTGTCTTCCAAAAGTCGTCTTATACGCCGAATATACGGTAATAATAATAGGTAAAACACTGATGTTCATGAACATATGAAACACATAAAAAGAATAAATAAATAGATAAATAAACACATACATGTTTGAAACACTGCATAACCGATACAAAATTGTGGTAATGAGTATCAAATCTATATAATAATAACAACATAATACTTCATGAAAGGTAGATTAATGCATAAAAAAATGGACCAATAAACGCTACGCACCCGAAGAGTCCAGTGCGTAGCATTTATTGTTCCATTTTTTATGCATTATTCTACCTTTTATTCTACCGTTTTTTTTTTTTTCATTTTGGAAGTGCAAGCTACTGTGAAAATGTTAATACAGGATTCAAACCATTCAAACGCATGACATACATGAAAAAGCGCATGCATTTCCAGCGCATTTAAAAAATGCACCAAGAACGGACCATTAACCCCTTATCACCGACACTAGTTTTCGCTCCAAGGACAGCAGACTCGATTTTTCAAATCTACATGTCTCACGATAATTGGTTATAACTTCGGAACGCTTTTTTAACATATATCCCGGTGATTTTGAGAATGTTTGGTTTCTCGGTGACAAATTGTACTTCATGTTAGTTATAAATTTAAGTGATAAGTTTTGCATTTCGTTCTGAAAAAAAGTGAAAATTTGGCAAAGTTTGTAAAAAAATCTTCATTTTCCAAGTTTGAAATGTTCTGGTTCCAGACAGATGATAAAACTACCCAAAAGTTTGATAATTAACATTTACAGAATATCTGCTTTTGTTGGGATGATAATTATGCTACGCCGTCATTTTTCTAGGATGTTATGAGGTGTCAGAACTTTAGGTGCGATATTTCTTATTTTCCTTGAAAATTGCAAAACTCACATTTGAGGGAACCAACTCAGCCTTTCAAGTGACTTTGAGAGGCCTAAATAATAGTTAAACCCATAAATTAACCCCACTATAGAAACTTCACCCCTCAACGTATGTTAAAACAAACTCTATTAAGTCTTACTTTACCCTTTAAGTGGTTTCACATGGGTTAAAAAATATGGACTTGGATTTAGAAACTATAGAATTTTTTTGGAAAATACATTCATTTTAGGCCAAACTGAAATTTTCAGAATTAAATTAAAATGAATGAAACGCACTGAACGCTTGATGCCAATTTCCTCCCGAGGTGATGTATGATACCCAGATTATATGTCACATTGACTACCTATACAGTTTTTTTTTTTTTTTGGTAATACAAACATATGAGGGCTTTTTTTATAGGGATGAGATACAATGTATAGATAATTTTATTGGGAGTCTAAGCTTTTCTTGAGATTTATTAACTATTTCAAGGGGGACACAACAAAATCATCAATTTTTATATTTTTTTGTTTTAGCATTTTTCCCCCGCCTCACCGTAACGTAAAAAATAAATTTATCTTTATATCTTAGTTCACTACTGATGGGTGATACCTCATTTATATAGTTTTTCTTATTTTTGCTTAATTTTCCTTAGAGCAAACCAATATTGGAGAAAATCGCATTGTTTTACTATTGACAACTTTTCATGGCCATAACTTCTGTATTTTTTGTTGTCAGATCTGGGTTGAGGGCTTATTTTTGCGGAAACAGTTGTTCTATTCAGGTCGTATCATATAGAGAACGTAACTTTTTTGATCACTTTTTAGAACATTTTTTGTGATGGTTGTTTGATGAAAAATTGTTATATTATGGGAATGTTTCCGAGTTTTTTTCACGTAGTTGACCGCAGGCGGGTTCAATATTGATTTAGATTTATTGTACAGATTAATACGGACGCGGTGGTGATACCAAATATGTATGTTTTTGTGTTTTATTTACATGTATTGCATATTTATGTGTTACTGGGGAGATTATGGGACCTTTATTTTTATTTATTTAATTATATATTAAAAAGATTTATTTTATTTTTTTTTTAACTCTTTTACATTTTCTTCTGGCTTGAATAAGCGATCATCCGATCGCTATATCAAGCCTCTTACACTGCATACACTGTATTGCAGTGTTATAAGTGTAAGTAACTGAGCATGCTGCGCATGCCAGTTACTTACAGCCGGCGTCTGCCCATGGAAGGCAGACCCGGCGAGAAGAGGAGCCGACAGCCTCGGGTCACTCGTCGGGCACCGGGGCAGCGGCACAGGATCGGGATCGGATCCCCGGTAAGCACACCGGGGGGGTCCAATCACGGGGGACACACTTGCACGCCGCGGTCGTTGAGCCTGCGGCGTGCTGTAAAGGGTTTTGTTATAACACCCGGAATCTGAGTTTTTCGATCCCGGCGGCGTTGTTAGTGCCGGGTCTGGGCTGTGATATCACAGCCCAACACCGGCACTATACTGACCCGATGTCCCGAAATCTTCTTCTGACGCGGCGCCGTAGAAAGGCGTCGCATCAGAAGAAGTACCCTTAATGACCGCCGTAGAA
Organism: Engystomops pustulosus; assembly: GCA_019512145.1. Taxonomy (NCBI): domain Eukaryota; kingdom Metazoa; phylum Chordata; class Amphibia; order Anura; family Leptodactylidae; genus Engystomops; species Engystomops pustulosus. The sequence goes on from CM033645.1 coordinate 76,669,436, forward strand.
TCCCGATAGGGCGGTCATTAAGGGGTTAACCGTCCAAGAATGCACCGTGTGACAGCACCCTAAATGTTTATTATCCAGAATCACAAATGTAGTTCTTGTTGGTATCAAAAATCGGTTTCCACCCTATGTCAAGGTTCAAAGAATGGAGACTAAATGCATTTATTTTGAGGTCAAAAGGCCCCAAAAATATATTATATTGTACATACAATAAGATTTATTGCCAGCAAGATGCTCTCTCGCCTGGTATGGCGTCCAACCACTGTCTAGATGCTGTGGTCAAGCTAGACAAATGGGTCCAAGAAGTTGACTGTCTTGCTAAAAACTTCGAGAGAGAACAAGGCTGTGGAGTCGGTGACCATTTTGGTGGAGGCCGAATAAAATAGACCGACACAGACTACAAATATATATATTATATTGTTACAATCAGTTCACTGCAGTGTGTGCTGAAGAATTTGAGGAAATGATATAATTTCATATAATTCTGATCTAAGGATGTAGGCTTTTTCTTTTATATAATAAAAAAAACAGTTTTAGTTTTTACATATCAAAATACAACAGCACCCCCCCACAATTATGCATATAGTCTCAAACACACAGCATACTACAGTATACTTAATGACCCCTTTACAGAAGAGAGAAAGCATGGTTATCAATATGTACCTTTCATTTGTTCAGTTATATCAGTACATCTTTATAGCTCCCTTGTATATAAACAGTATATCACAACATAGCTCCTGGCCACACCCCCCATATCTTTTTTAAAAAAAATTATAGCCTTGCTCTTGAGATAAACCCCCTTTTCCATTTGAATAAGCCTAAGCATTTTATCCTTATATTCTTTTAAAGTAAGAGGGTCTGGGCTCAACCATTTCTGAGCAATCAGCTTCCTAGCCTGGTATAGTGATCTTTTGAGCGCCAACCTGAGACTCATTACCCGGTAGCTCCTCGACATATCCCAGGACGCATTGCAAAGGATCCTTGGGTATAGTCATCTGGAATATGCTTTCCAGATACGTGAGCACTCTGCTCCAGAAGCGACCAAGGAATGCACAGCCCCAAAACATGTGCATGTGATCAGGTGGGCCCTGTGCGCATCTGGGGCAATCGTCATCCTGCCTAATTCCAATGCGGCATAGGAAGGAAGGAGTTCTATATACCGTGTGGATGAGGTATACATGTGAGATTCTTAGGGCTTCAGACGTGGACACCTGAGGAACAGATGATAAAATTCCTTCCCATTGGTCTGAAATGGGACCTAAATCCGCCTCCCATTTTTGCTTTAAATTAAGAGGGAAGTTCTTTAAATAAGCTTCCAGTAGGTGGCTATACAATAATGAAATCAGGCCAGAAGTCTCCCCCCCTAGCAGTTGTTATTGTGAACACAGGAGCAGTACCAGTGGTAAGTTTTGTTGTGGTCAATTGCGTATCCCACGCATGGCATATCTGCAAAAATTTGTAAAACTGGCTATGCTTAGCTGAAACTGCTCCTGCAAGTCAGAGAAGGCCTTGAAAGTGCCTTCCGAGTGTAGTTGATGGACAAATCAACCACGGTAATCTTGGATTCTTCCAAATAGGGGTGAAAGGGGTACAACTATCGACCTCCAACAACTGCTTAATTTTCCCACAGACCTTAACCATAAGTGACAGTGGGGGTCCTTGCCCTCCCCGCCCTGGGAACCCAGCTTCAAGGGCTGCCACCAAAGGCTTGTGGGGTGTCATTTCACCAATTAATGCCGCAACTGCCCCACACCCCTCTTCCGCTCCCCAACCCCTCAAATGTTGTAATTGGGAGGCCAAAAAATAAATCCAGGGGTTTGGGGCCGCCAGACCTCCAGCCTCTTTAGACCTTTGCAAATTCTCATTTATTCCGTGCTACCCCTTTTTTCCAGATCAGCTCTCTAAACAGGGACTGGAATTTATGAAAGAATCTGAGGGGAATCCATACTGGAGTGTTGTGTATAATATACAACAGTTGGGGCATCAATATCATTTTAGTCAATTTGACTGTACCAATTACCGAAAGTGGGAGCTTGCACCATGTTGTGATTTTAGCAGCAAATCACGCAATAAGAGGGGCCAAATTAAGCTGTAAGTAGTCTTGGACTCTAGCCGAAATCTGAACTCCAAGGTACTTGAACGTGTTAACTACCTGAATGGGTGTATTAGCTACCGTGGAACCTTCTGAGAGGGGGTCAATAGGCTGGATGTAGGCTTTTAGTTGAGATTAGGGTGGATGTAGTTTTTGCTCATGCTCAGTAGTGAAACTCCTCCCCTACAGATCACAGTAAACGGGTACTAGGAATGCTTGCACTCATCTCAGCACTGTTAGAGTGCCCAGGAAATGAGGATTAAGGTTAATGCTTAGCATATCTAAAGTTTCAATAAACTGTGCATAAATTGTCAAGTGTATTTTCTCTTTGTATGCTGCTTTGAGTTTTAGTTTGCTTTTTCTCTGAGCTCTAGCCTTAAAATAATTAGGTCAGACTTGAAGTCATCTATGAAGGAGGATCTGATGGAGTTGATACGGTTTAAAAAATTCAAAGACTCCCTAAACAAATATTATTCAGTACATTTTTGTTGAAAACTGTTTAAAAAACAAAGTGTTTGCTTAATTACAATTTATTAAAGTTCTAAGGTTGTATTCCAATTAATAATGGATTATGGTGATAAAAAGCCTTGTTAAATTTATCACCTAAACATGCCCCATGTATGTGGGAGTCTGAGATAGGCTAGGCTAGCACACTGCAGCGCATGCTCACCCCTCCCTTCTCCATATATGAAAGAAAAAACAAGGGAGAAGAGAGCCAAAGGGCGCTCGATGTGCGGATTATCTCTGGGTAGGCGAATTGTGTTCCCCCATATAGGTTTGCACTCACCTTTTTGTGTTGTACGGGCAGCACAACACACTTAGTGGTCAAATAGTGGTAGGAAGAGCTGCTGCCGCAGGGAGTCTATCTCAGTGCGAATACTGTCAGAGCTGAAGAAACGTTAAATGATTCCAATCTTGGTAACAATTGGTTACTCCGTATTCCTGTCAAGGATCCGGTGCGGCCACCTCCAGTTTCAAATATACATGTTCCCACACGTCCTGTGTGAAAGGGGCCCAGGGGGAAATTGAGGAGTCTATTTAGGAGCCATAATCACAGGACAAGGAACAACATGTTGAGAAAACTGGTTCATTTTGATTAGGTAACTCCAAAATGTAAAAATGAAAAAAGGGAAGTTTTTAGCTCTTGTGGTGGAAATCGGCTACTCGTTTGATTTAGTTTCAAGTAATTCCTTCCCACTCCTCACCTTTCAAAAGATGCAAGTTACTTTTCTGTTTACAGAAACTTATTGAGTTAAGGACTTATCAGGGAGACAAATTGTACTTTTTAGTTAACACTTTTGTGACGGAGTGTCAATGGTACCTGAATGCCAGGTTTCTTCGGAACATCTTTTCATATAACAATTCTAACATTTTTCTTTCATGATATGCGAGACATTAATAAATCAAGCTATCCTATAAATTAATTAAATGTTTCTTCTCACCACCTTGAAGACAAGTGACGTACAGTTACATCACATAGCCATTAAGGTGGTAACAGAGCTCACAGGCTGAGCCCACATCATACAGAGAGGGTGTTTGCTGCATAATGAACGCTGAAGGAAAATAGCACTGTAATGCCTGAATCGCCACTTGTTCACCATTTCACAGCTCTTTCCATGACATCATCGCCCATGACAACCCTGTAACAGAAACAAGTGACCAAATGTAGGAAACCACTTTTTTCCGATTTTACATAAACATACCTTAGGGTACATTCACACATGTGGCCGCATGCACGCCCGGCCACAGCATGCTCTATCTTTTCCCCGTGTACATCGTGTGGCACCGTACCGCCATTAGGCCGCTATTGCGTCTATTGGGATGTATATGCGGCTGCAAATTTGCTGTTTAGACTTTGACTTTCCTGCCATCCCCTTCATAATACCCTTTTTTTTAGATGCCTCCACCTCATAATGCCTTTTTTTGCAGACTGTCTAATAATCATCACTTTTCTGTTCTTCCCTTTGTCTGTAGCCCCCTCCTTGAAGTACCTCTTTACTACAACCCCTTTTCTCTAGACCCCCATCCATAGCCATAACTGCAACTCTTTTTATGAATTCACCCACACTCACTACAAAGAAAAAAACAACTATATAATTACCTTTCCCTCCTCCCACAAAGAAATCCTCTTCTTTTCATTGTAGGTTTACGCAGCTCTAAAGACGACAGGCGCAATTTGATGACCTTATCAGGTCTGCCTGCTTCAGCTCAGGGTACTGCGGCCTCAATTCAGAGAAGAGAAAAGGAGGGCTGCCGCTTTGTGGGAAAGGCAAGTATATGATTATTATGTTCTTAAGCCTAGTCAAGGACCTGGTGCTCCATGGACCGTTCTTGGGCCACGCCCCGTAGGTTGAAGACCACTGCCCTAGACAATGAATAGTGCAGCATAGCACATGCATAGCTCGGCACTTGACAATGAAGTCTCAGGATAAATGGCCTGCCTTAAAACCACATGTTCCTAAAGTTTATCAGTTTCAAATAATATTTCTATTATTGCTTTCACAGAACAAAACCATTTATACTTCACTACAGCTAAATGATAGTACAGAAGTAAAATAAATGGAACAAATAGTGAACAAATAAGTTCAGGACAACCAACAAAACAAAAAAATAAAACATCACAACTGTGGCTGCTCCCTGAAAATGCATTTTGGTAAGAGTCTGCTGTATGTTTTACAGGAGGTTCTTGTGGATGTTCTTTCTATTGTGAGAGAGATAAAAGATGCAGTCTGGAACAGCGAGTCCTCAACTATATCATCAATACTAATGTACGCTGCACTGTCTACTTGCTCCTGCTCTTAAAACCTCAACAGCTGGACACAATTTCCACAAAGTCGGCGAGTGCACAAGGCTGGCACTTCATGTAAGCACTTATAAACAACACAATAGCTTATATGTTAAGAGCTTTAATAACTTTTCATTTTCTAATATTCTAGCTAAAAGCTACTAGGGTTACTGGGATACAAAGTTATATCAATAAGAGACCTTTTTAAGACTTGCCTTGGTAAAGATATCATATGATAACACTCCACATAGGTTTTAATGGAAGACAAGATTTTTTTTTAACCCCCCCCCCCTGCCTTCTCCATCAAGTTTAAATGTCATTGCTTTGAAAGAGCAAAGCAGTGATCAAACTCAAGGCCATAGAGATGCTGACAATATTTCTACACAAGTGATTTGTGTAAAAGAAAAAATAAATACTCTGGGAGTATTAGAATCTGAAAAAAAGCTTGAAAATAATGAGGAATTGATACAGAAAGTATATTGAAAAATTGTATAACTTTTCATTAAACAAATGATATCAATTATTTACGAAAGTGGCCAACCCCTTTAATGTTCATTCTCCAAATTGTTCTGGAAACATCTACACCAAAAAATTTTAATATCCATACTAGTATTCATAGAAATATCAGGGCTGGCAAAGACTTTTTTGACTTTCGGTTGCCGCTACTTCATCCATTCTGGAAAAGTACTGTTTTCACCATCATTCTACACATCTGCCAACTTTATCCATTTTGAAAGCAACTCATGGCCAACGACTCCTACTCTTTTCTCTTGTTCGGTCTTAAATGGACTAATGGATGGCACTATAATGGATCAATAAAGCCTTTGCTCACAATACGCTAGAGATGGTCCTGAATTCTTGGATAATCTAGAGTTCAAGAACCCCTAGAGGACATACATTTAATTCCATGAAACTTATCAGATGTACAGTATATACATGTCTAGCTATGGATGAATCTCATGGGCAGTGTCTCCAGAGTGGTAGACAAAAATTTGTTACAACCATCTCTTTCAGTCCCTTCGATGTTTCCAAGGCCACATAAAGATGCCAAAATAAACAGAAACCACATGTTATTTTCCTTTCACACACTGTCAATTAGATGCACCCAAAGCACCTTATTCGAGAGTGAAGAAGCATCCATTGAAGAGTCCCTGTGTAATCTGCTATTGCAGCCCACATTTATCAAAACTAGTGCAGTCTGTCTGAGGAGTGCAATGCGCCAGATACATCAAAAGTGGTGCAGAGTCTTCATGAATTTGGCGCCCCCTGCACCGCTCGTGAAGTGTGCACCATTTACTTATTTCGTGCACTATTCATGCTGCAGACAGATATGTGGTGCATGTCAGTAAAAAATGTGGCGCAGGGTCCGACTAAACACTAACACAACGCTTTAGGTGCACATATTTTCTGTCTTGTGGGACACAATGCAGCCACGACACAAAACTGGTGCAAACTCTTTAATAAATGTGGGTCTATGTCTGTCATAAACAAAGCCAACTGGTTCCGCCTTTGTGCTCTTGGTTAATGACATGAGTTGGTCATTTGGGGGGCTTGGTGTAGACCACCTATAAGATTACATTAGTTGGCCCTTATGCAGGATACGATTCTTGCCCAGTCCCATTAATCTTAAAAGGCTATATGTTTCTTTATATAGTTATGAAACCAATCAATCACTCACTTGATCGAGTTTCTGAAGTGGTCCTCAGCTGGACTCTTCACAGTGCAACTATTCAGTAGCCACAAATCTGCCTGCTCAGCACGCTCTGAAAGGGGAGACAAATATAAATTACTTGACAAAGAGAATATACTTTCAACAATGCTTTGCAACAGCTTCTTAAGTTCTGTAATAAAACATTACATTTTTATCATTATTCTCACATCAAGCAGGGAGAAAATGGAGCATAACAGGAATAAAGATATCCTGTCACCATAGAAAGGCAGTCTAATCTGCATGTGATATGTGAGAGCAGCAAGAGCTGGGAAGGCTTATTTATAGTTTTGAGGGAAAAGATTCAGTATTTTATGCAATTTTTTATATCTCTATTGATTCCAAGTTCAGGAGTCCAGGGGTCGGTCCTTGGCAGCAATGTTCACGTTCATAACTGCACAAGCATAGAAGTCATAGAAGCTTGTACAGAAATGTTACTCAAAAAGGCAGAACTTTCTCCCCTCTGTCTAGCCGAGAGCTGCAGCCTCTTTATGTTTGTTCACTGCTGCAGCTCACAGCCCAACGTTAGGTCAGGTGATTTCAGCACAGTTATGGAGCGTTCACATGACCCGGGCACAACGGCGGGGAACATCGGCGGTGAGGAGTGCAACCCGTCTCCATGACATACCGTATATACTCAATTACAAGACAAATTCTTCAGCACAAAAATGTGCTGAAAAACTCAAACTTGGGTTATACTCGAGTCAAGAAAAAAATATATAGTCAAAAAACTCACCTTTCCGGCGCCCACCACTAGTCTTCTTTTGTTCCATCGGCAACGGCAGGTCCATGCGCAGTGGCCTCGAAGCCATGACGTCAGCCGCCACTGACATCATAGTATGTGCCGGCTATGCCGTGTGAACAGACCCGTCACTGACCTGGAGCTGATGCAAGGTGAGTACTTAGTTTATTATTTATGGTGCTGTGCAAACTGGGGGCTGGCCGGTTATATAATAAAAGGGCTGGCAGGCTATATACTACAGGGAGCTAGCTATATACTACACTGGGCTTGCTGGCTATATACTGGGAGGCTGTGACAATGCATTTCCCACCCTTAGCTTATACTAGAGTCAATAGGTTTTCACAGTTTTTGTTGGTAAAATTAGGTGCCTCAACTTATACGGTATATTAAATCAGTGAACATACTCAGCATTGCTAAGGAAAGCTCAAATTTTCAGAGAGCAGTTACCATATATGAAGGGAAGTCCCTGTCCCCTCCCAGTAAAAAGCTTTATTCTGTGAAATCTGCATGGAGTAGAAGTAGGTTACAGTACGTAATGGTGAAAATGTATATAGTTTTTAAAAAAGTTGGGAACATAATTGTACAAGTTCTACATCATAAAAAAACACAAACAATACATCTCCTTTAGAAGTAAACAATCGTGATTCAAGAAATACAACAATCTATTCAGTCACTAAACACCTTCTACACCTATTTGTTTACAAGAGACATGGACCCTAGGAATAAAGACTTAATGTAGTTTACTGCCAATCAAACAAGAATTGTAAAATACAGTATGCAAAACATAGCTATTCACAGAGAAAAGCAACCCCCCCCCCCCCCCCCCCCTCCTTATGCTCTCAGTTCAGGCTTTCGTGCAGACATTAGGGCAGCAAGTTCTAAAATTCTCCTCCGCAGGATCAAATAAATGATCTTTATCTAAATAATCTATATAAGCATTCAGAGTGCAGAACCAGCTGGACACCTTCCAAGACAGCAAAACAGACAAGTATGTTCTCCTGAAATAACCCATCCACCCTTCATGTCACCTAAACACAAGGAAACTTCCAGAACATTGAGAGCATCTAATGGTTCTGATTACATAAGATACACATGGAATACCTACCCTGATTTTTTGTATAGGGGGTTCATTATTAGTACATGAGGAGAACATAGCATTAAGGATGAATGATTTTGAATATGATGAGGATATTTACAGGACATGCCCTTTCTCAGAGATTAGAAATATGCGGTCTTGTGTACAGCCCTTTCTATTTTACAAAGACTTCCATAACAATTTAAAAGTGGTTCTCAACGTTTCAAATGCTGTGACCCCAAACCATGTCCAACAATTTAACTACTATAATCCTGCCCCCCTATATGCAATAATTTAACTACTATAATACTGTCCCCCTATGTCCAACTATTTAACTACTATAATCCACTCCTGGCCCCCATGTCCGAGGAATCTATAATCCTGCCCCCCTATGTCCAAGAACTACTATAATCCTGCCCCCTATGTCCAAGAACTACTATAATCCTGCCCCCTATGTCCAAGAACTACTATAATCCTGCCCCCTATGTCCAAGAACTACTATAATCCTGCCCCGATGTCCAAGAACACAAATCCTCCCCCTATGTCCAAGAACTACTATAATCCTGCCCCCTATGTCCAAGAACTACTATAATCCTGCCCCCTATGTCCAAGAATTACTATAACACTGCCCCCCTACATCCAAGAACTACTATAAAACTGTCCCCCCACATCCAATAACTACAATAACACTGCCACCTATGTCCAAGATCTACTGCAACACTGCCCCCTGTGTCCAAGATCTACTATAACACTGCCCCCTGTGTCCAAGATCTACTATAACACTGCCCCCTGTGTCCAAGATCTACTATAACACTGCCCCCTATGTCCAAGATCTACTATAACACTGCCCCCTATGTCCAAGAATACAACTATAATAATCAATTATACTGTAAGTGACTGTGGTATTTTAGGGACCCCGTGTGGAGTTATGCTGCATGGGGTTGAAGACAATTGACTGAATTCAGCAGAAATAAACCATGGCTGGGAGAAATCGTAAAGAAGTCCTGTTCCTGATGGAGGAGATCACCACCTGTAAAGGTACTATATACTAGATGTCACCAACTACTAGTGTGTGAGGTAGCATCATCAGGGAAGGGGGGGGCAGTATTTTCGCCTCAGGCAGCAAAATCGGCCCTGTGGCAATTACTTGCGAAACACCAGCATATTTATTTATTGTCCCCTTCACGTCATCTCTACACTAATTGGGTGTGGTGTGGGCAGGGGCGGCAGTGGAGTCAGCTGGCTACAGACTTTTTAACCTGTACCCACACTAAAGCCTGTGAACATTTACTGCTGAATATTTGCAGGTTTGTAAGCAAAACCAAGCCTCTATATTCATTTCATATCTCCCCTCCATAAGCAGTGAGCTGTGTGTTTAACAGCAAATTTTCTATGTATAGAATGTTAAATGCAAAGATAACCTTGGGCCTCTGTATTCATCTTCCAGATTCCAATCAAGATCCACATAAGAAAATTTGAGTGTAAATCCTCCTAATTAACTCATGCTAAAGAAAAGCAAATCATAATCTCAGGAGTGCTACATGACTATCACTAGTATAAGCACTAAATCCCTCCACATAACTCCGTTGTAGGCAGGTGCTTTATACTTCGCAAAATCCTAACATATTCATATATTCAAAGGCCATATTGATCAAGCAATAACTCAATGCATGCTTTGTATTTATTTTTACAGATGCAAGAAGAAAGTGTTGATTATTGCTTAAATGCTCACTTTCTCTATGTATATTACAGTTCTATTCTGTAGAACCCAGAAGCAAGACATTGATTTGTGAGGTCTAGATGTAGCCAATCACTTCAGGTGCTATTATCCCATGAGACATTGGATTTAAACTCTATCTTCCAGCTTTAAGATAAACAGAATCCACCTGAGCCAGACATGTCCAAACACTTATTAAATTGGACCTTCTAGCATTTTATTGACTTTTTCAAGGTTGCCAGTATATTTCAGAAAACCGCTACCATCGCCTTTGGAAATCTAGAGAATTTATATATTTTAGTCTGATAAAATCTACAAAATAAATGTACTGACAATACACTATGCATTTTTATTATTCAGTTGACAAAAAGACTTGAGTTACTTGCCAAACTAGTAAGGCCAAATTTAAAAGTATACCCGTTTTGCATAAGCAAAACATTGGCTTAAAGGGGTATTCCAGGAGTAAGCATAAATCATATGCAAATGTGTCCTTAAAATATAAGCAAATATATAATTCGTTATTTCAAATTTTGCCCCCCCTAGCAGAAAAATGTTGTTAACAAACTGTAATGATAATTAAAAATGCTACTGGCCCTTTAATCAGTCCATTGATTTTCTCCACACGGAGCAGACACAGGACAGAAGATGGCCGCTGGTCACATGTCTACATCACATGTCCTGTAGCTGCCTGGGCAGGTCATGTGATCACCACTATATTTGGCTGTAGTCGGCTGGTTGCAGTGCATCCAGTATGGACAGTGTTATGGTGAGACGTCATCTCAGTAATATAATGTGCAGTAATGGCAGTTACACATCATTACTATGGTAACAGAGCAAGAAAGTCTGTTACATCGCTGAGAGCAGAGCATAACAGGGAGGAGGAGTTTATGAGAACTAATGGATCATGGGCCTTGTAGTTTCCATCTTGGTGATAACTCCTACCTACTTTAGAGAGGCCATAAAATTTGTGAATCATAAAATCAAACTATTTAAGTTCCATCTTGTGACTTATGACACATAGTTTTGCCATGTGCATTAATTTATACTATTGTAGGTTTTTGTATCAGACATTTATATTCCTGGAATTCCCCTTCAAATAACTTATGCCATTTATGAAAGAGCTTTTGGTGGAAATACCTGCATCTAGAAACTTTCCACAAAAAGAGGTAAAATAGGGCAAATTGCAAAAAATAAAAAAATAAAAAAGAAGCTATAGTGGTCTAAGGCTCCACAGCTAAAGTAATTATTAGTGTCGGTCCTCACTGTTGTAGGTCTGTGAAGTCTGGTTTCGTGATTCTCTGATCACAGTTTCTGGCCTAATTCTGGCAGTTGGTTGTCAGCCACTTCACTCTGTGTGAATATTTCCAAATGTAGTTACATTTATTGCAAGAAAATCCATTGGAGATGCCCTATTCACAGAATACTACATAAAAATTTGTTTTTATATAAATATGTTGCTACTGACCAAAGCCACAGAACAGATGCAGAAAAACAGGGAAAACAGACAATCATCCGGAATGCAATTCAATACAATTAACCAGTTATCCATAAATTCTTTAACAGCCAGGAGAGTGGTAACAGGGATCATGAGAGTGGACCAACAAAACCATTACACCATCCACCATAAAGGATCTGGAAGTAAGAGTTTTCCTTTGGAGAGTTCGCCAATCAAGGCTGCCTTACAGGCATGTAGAGACTTATAGCCATTGATACTCCACTAGGGGATTCTGGGAAATATGCAGATATGCTATCCAGGGTTGGAAAAGTTAAACAGGACCAAGTATAAGCCGAACAGAGTATAAGCAGAGACCCCTAATTTTACCACCAAAAACTGCAAAAACCTATTGACTTGAGTATAATCCGAGGGTGGGAAATGCATTGATCACAGACCCCCCCCCCCCCCAGTATACAGCCAGCCTGCCCCCATGTAGTATACAGCCAGCCCAGCCTGCCCCCTTAAGTATACAGCCAGCCCAGCACTAAAAAAATATATACTAAAATAAACTATATATCACCCCTCGGTGCGCCCGATGTCCGCGCAGGTCCTCTTCTGTCTTCTATCTTCTGTCGGGCGCTGCCATGTTTTTCCCGTCTGGCAGGCGCATAGTATGACGCGACCGCTGCTGACGTCATATTATGCGATGGCCGGGAGAAGAACATGGCGCCTCCCTGCGGAAGAAGACAGAAGAAGATAGAAGACAGAAGAGGACCCGCACGGACATCGGGGGAGCAGCGCTGCGCATCGGGGCCACTGGAGGGTGAGTATAAAAGTTTTTTTGTTTTTTTTAAAGTGATGGGCTCGCTATTGACTCGTGTATAAGCCGAGTTGAGGATTTTCAGCACATTTTTTTGGGGCTGAAAAACTCTGCTTATACACAAGTATATACGGTATATAAATATATATATAATTTTATTTTTTTTTTTAAATCCAATTTCTTTTTCAGCTCTTCATGCCTGACCAACTTTAACAGTGAATATTTAGTTCTGTTACTACAAAAAAAAAAAAAAAACATTCCTGATATCATACAAAAGAGGAAATATTTAAACAAAATCTACCATCAAAATCAAGTATAGATAAACCAGTGACACTTACTTAGATTCAGGCACGGTGACCATGGTAATCTTCTTATATTTGTTATGCATGGCCTCCTTCCTTCTAAACTAAAAAAAATATGCTAACAAGCCTGAGCAGCTACCCTAGCCCCTCTGTGATATGGCTTTACAGACTTTTAAACTGCCTCATCCTCCTCCCTGCTCCCTCAGCACTTGTGTAGTGGGCAGAAAATAATATAGCATGAGCACATGATATATTAGGCCGGCCTTTCTTAATAAGTAAAGATATGTTTAGGTTTAACCTGTTCAGCAGGTCAAGTCCCTACTGTAGAACAGAAACCATACCAAAAGGTACATCATCATGACAGCACAGGCAAAATCAGCACATGTAATATCAATAAATGCAGCAGCGATTGATTGCGAGGCAGAAGCTTAAAAAAGAAAATATATAAAATTATTACCAAAGTAATACTGACTAGACTGAGGAATGGAAGGGGCTCCTTCGTTCTGTCCATCTGGATCCCTTGCAAGTGCAAAGGGGAGAGTCACAAACACAAGGGATAGCGGGCCATCCAAATTCCCAACTGCTGCCCAATTCACGCTGTTATTTATATACTAATCAACATACAAGATGCCTAGATTAGCATTGCCAGGCCTTTTTTGCATCCAGACAGATAAGCAAGTAAAGCAGCAGGTACCCAAGAGGGGAGTATTGGTTCATATATATTTTTTAATCCTCTTACACACTGGCTCAAAAATGTGTTCTTGCTGGAAAACTTCTGTGGAACCAAATGGAAACATTCAGCAAGGTTTGTAATGGGTTTTATTGGATCTGTTGGATAAAAAGGCAATTTTCATATCAAACTATACTAAACTTTATGAAAGGATTTTAAAAGATTTTAAAAGTATAAAACCTGTGACAGGTTGCATACAAATAGAGTCAAGGGCATTCAAGTTTTACATGAAGTCCACACACCTGTCTATTTACAGACAAGAGTAATAAAAGCAACATTTGTGTACTACACAGCACAGGGTAAATCTATGAACATAACGTCAACATGCAAATGCTATGCAAATAGTGAGACAAGAATTAAACAATAGAACTCACAAACATTTCGCAATTCTTGCAGGCGCACGTATTTTATACTTCAGAAGAGTGATTGTCACAATACGTTAAAGATTTCTACAATTGTAAGCAACAAAAAAAACTGTACAAAAGGAGATCCAAGTTCTATTCAATGAGGGAAAGTTTTGCATAACGCTTTTATAGATTTGCATGCCTCCTACAGTTGGAGGGTAGGGTAATAAAAACTGAAGTAATAGTGTATTATATTTACACATTTTTCTACATCGTAAAGGAATTTGCTTAAAGGGAACCTGTCACATGGAAATGCAGTATAATCTACAGGTAGGCTAGAGAAACCATTGATGGTGTGAGAAATGATTTTGTATAAGCTGTAAATTCATTAAATAAAATCTCTGTTCTTTCTATGCCAAAATGTCTTATGGTGGCAGTACCATCAATGATTGACAGTGGGCTATTCATGTATTCTTGCATGTAAACATGTGAGTCAGTCAGTGGTCAGTGTTCAGACTACTAAAGAAAGATGGGGCTTCTATAGTGAGTGCAGGGCCAGATCAAGGTTGGTGGGGGCCCCACTTGGATGTAGTCCAGATGGGGGACAGCAAATAGCTATACACTGCCCCCCCCCCCCCAGCAATCACTGAATGCCCCCCCCCCAGCACTTACTATACAGGCTCCCTACAAAGGACTATATACAGCCTCCCTATAACAACTATATACAATCCTAGGTAAAATAATAAAATTGTACTCACCTCCATTCCCCCAATGCGCGCCAATCTCATTTTCCTCTGCGGCGTCAGGATACTGGCACTGACAGAGCAGTGTTTCACCCACGACGGCCTATGGCCCGCTTTTCCCACTGAAGTCTAAGGGGGTACCGGAACATAGAGCCAGACCCAAATATACTGTGGGCGGTTCAAACTGTCATGTGACTGCCTGAATTGCCTACATTTGGGTGGGGAGCTAGACCAAAATATTCTGTGGACGATTTGGCGGGCCATGTGACCGCCTGAATCGCTCACATTTGGTGGAGCCCCCTCCTCTATAATTCCAGATTGAGTGGGATCAATACTGATGGATGGAGGGGAAAACAAAGTATCCAGCTATATTGGAGCCGACTACCGTTCAGGGGAAAAAGCCTTGTTTGACATGTAGAGCAACAGTCATAACCTCAGTAGCTGGTGTCTCCACAAGGCTAACAGTGGTTAAGGCCTATCCCATTCATATTCAATGTTGCCTGTTTTAGCCAAAGACCAGTGGGTCTCATACATCTCAATGGAGCTGACGGAAAATTGCCGATTGACAGTGTACTCTCCCCTTTAAAATGCAACAAAAATTTTTATCCAGGGGAGAGGGAGGTGTATAGCAGATCTGACAGTATGTTATGGCTGTGATAGTAGAGGGGAGAAAGACTTGTGTAATATGGAAGTCATGGATCTCATCATCTCTGACCTGTCTCATCTCTCTTTCTGTCAAATACCAGTGAATGTTCAGAAGCTAAATGAAAGTATTAACCTGTACCCCGATATTCTAACCACATTGTCCGCACACAGCACTAGAGGAATCATGAACTGTCTGGTTAGAGAGTACCTGCCTAATGGAATTTTAGGGAGTGATGGGAGCTAAAACAGCAAGAAAACCAAGTAAGGGGTTAAAAATTATCTTTATTGTGTAAACATCACTAGGGGATTGACATTTGAGAATATTTTAAGGCTCATGTAAAAATTGTTCACCATATTTAGCAAGAAATTGCCTCTCACATGTTGCTGTTTAAACAACATAATTGGCTTTGATGTGATTTTAGTTGCAGTTTCTTTAACAGGTAAAAGATATTAACTGAACAGGTGAATTTGCTTTTAAAGATGAAACCTGACAAGGATTGCTTAAACCACTAAAGATCACCTTATTAGCTATTTACAGTACTTCTTCTGAAGCAAAGGCTTTTTACTGCTCTGCAACAGATAAAATTTGCAGGATTTAGCAATGGGCTGGGTTATCACCTTTGTTTAACCACTTAGAGGTCAAATATCAGCTGCTATCTGAGGGGGAGGAATGATGGTATAGAAAAGCAGCCCATGGTCAGCCGAAGGCTGCTTGTACTAACTATTAGGCCAGGTCGGAGGCCTGTCATGGAAGGTATAATTCACTACAAAGTAGTAGAGGGGGGAAAAATCTGATGCATTTTTAATCTCCCCACCCTTACCAACTCAGGCTACAAATCTATAATAGTACTAATCCCATATGGCAAAAAAAACATTAAAACCCATTAACCCCCAAAAAATAAAATTCTAACTGGAAGGTAGCGATACAAAACAGTTTTTTTTTTTACCCCAGAATTATTTCATTACACAGCTTTTTCAAATATCAGAAAGGATTAATAAAAGTCAGTAGAATACATTATGCCCAACATTGTGCTATTTAAACAACTGCATTTTGTCCCCCCAAAAAACAAGACCACATATAGACAGAAAAAGTTATAACTTGTAGAATGCATTAAGAAAAAAAAAAAAGAGTGGCTTGGGCATTAATGTGAAAAACAGGTGTTGAAATAAGGGGTTAAAACAAAAGTTAATATTTCAGTATTGCTAAGCATAACAAAACAGCATCTGTTGTTCTTGCATATATAGGAGTCCTGTTCAGACAGTGCAGTGCCTTAATCAGAAATCTGTAGGCCGAGCTTTATCTCACTTTTGGTGATTTTACTATTTGCGTAGCTTAATCTTTATCATAAGACCAGTGGGAAAAAGAGCAGATGGTCAATCCCAACAAGATTCTTTCTCCTTTGTGTGAAAATAAAAGATAAATAAGGCCAGAGAATTGATTTACTGATATTGCAAAGTTTAAAATTCATAAAATGCACAGTGGTTAAACAGTAAAACTGAAGTCCCAGCCAACACAGATATGGAAAAACATATTACAAAGTCCACTATCTCAGGAACAGAAAAAGAATTGCCTCTAGACATCTGCTCAGCACACCAAAAAAAAAATTCACAAAGCTGATCATTGCTTGTGATGAGCTAGATAAATAATAATGGGCATCTGCCATTGGTTGTCAGGGTGCTTTTCAACCAAGGGAAATCCGTGACAACCATTGTACCCAAACATCATAGAAGAAAACCACTGAAACCTCAATTCTTTAGCTTTGAAAAAATTATAGTGTTAAAACTTGCTATGAAGCTGGAGCCAAGCAGATAGATGTTTAGTTTGCTACAGAAGTAGTCATTAGTCACGGACACTTAAAGGGGTATTTCCACGAAGACATGTTTCTTAAATAAACTCAGGATAACAAAATAACACATTCGCTAATTCTGTTATTAACAAAAATACAGCATTACAGGAGATAATTGCAACCAGCCAATCAGCCCTGGTGTACACAAATTTAGTTGCCCCTGGGTTACGACCCTTGATCTTCTGACTTGGGGTCAGCAGCCATATTCCTCTCCTGCCTGATACTGCAAGAGATATTCTCTGCTCCCTGCAGTGGCCCCAACCCTTGCAAGTTCTTCATCCTGAGGAAGGGTAGGGAGGCACATCAGATCTAACAGTGTGTTATGGCAGACAAGATATGTAGCAGACTTGACTGTGTCATTGTGTCTAATATGCATGTCATGGGTCTCATCATCTCATCTCTGATCGTTCTCCTCTCTTTTTCTATGGGGGAGATTTATCATTAGTCCTATGTAGCTTCTTGGCGTAGAACTGTTTAAAATGTTTAGCGAGGAAAAACCGCAACTCTACAGTCACGCAATGGTGGAAAAAATACACCACAGAGCGTGCAACACCACATTTATCAACTGAAAATTTTCAAAAGAATGCAAATTTACAGGGAAGAGATTTATCTCAAACTTGCTCAATTTTGAAGTTTTTGCTCAATTTTATATTTGAGATATCTGAGAATTTCCAGTGCAAATACATCGCAAAAAGGCAGAAATTGAGCAGATGTTAAACATACATGCGACTTGTGCAGTCTATCCGCATAGAGCACACACAGCTGATCAGAAGGCATCTAACACTGCACACACACCAGACTATAAATCCGACTGTTGGAAACCTGCCAAACTTCTCAAAATCCTGCCTAATGATAAATCTCCCCCTATGTGTCAGATACTGGTACAATGTTCAGAAGGTAAATGAAAGTATCCATAAACCTTGTACCCCGATAATCTAACCCCATTTTCAGCACACGGCATCTCATAGCACAGAGAGGTCATGAATTGTCTGCTTAGAGAGACACTTTCACCCTCTGGAACTTTACACTGACCATCACTGAGTAATAGAAGCTAAAACCGCAATAATACTGAGTAAAATTGTTAATTAAGGGGTTAAAAATTATCTTTATTTTGGGATCACCACTAGGGGATTGAATTTGAGATTTTTTTTCATGCGAAAACCCCCTTAAGATCCAGGAACCATGTCCATGGTAATCTTATATTTGTTAATCATGGCCTCTTTCCTTCTATAATCAACTTTTAAAATTATACATGAAGGGCTAGTGGGGGCGTTACCATAGCTCCTTTTGTGTTCCGGCTTCACAGGCTATTAGAGACAACAGGATAATTCATTGTCAAACATTTAAACCAATAGGTCCTCCACATAGTGATGCTCTGTGTAGCACCCAGTTGTAACTAATGTATTTACTTCCACACCAGTGCCATCAAAAAAATTCCTTTCCACCATAGCCTATTTCAGTTACAGGCAGTCCCTGGGTTACATACAAGATAGGTTCTATAGGTTTGTTCTTAAGTTGAATTTGTATTTAAGTCTGCTTTTGGCTGCTTACATATTTGTTAATGGTGGGGAAAACTGCAAACAATTTTTAAAGCCTCCAGAATCCAGATGTGATGTGAAGACCGAAGTGAAGCCGCTGGATTTGTTTCTTGATCGACTTGTCAGGTAGCAATTACATCAGTCCGGAAATAGGGGAATATAGATTTCCCTATAAGGGAAGCACCTACTGTACAATATTCATTCTTCATATGTTTAGTTTTCAGACATTTACTCAGACTACAAAAGACATCAAAATGAAATATTGCTGTCTAGGCATAGGCACGCAGCATTAATACTAAACAAGTGCATTCATTGCAGGTCCGCGCACTCTAGTTCAGCAGGTGGTGAAGTGAATGGATTACAAGGGTTTTCAGTGTCCACTCTCCAGGTGATTAAAAGAAAGGAGTCATTATGTACATTAAAATAAATACAAATTGATGATAATATCATTGTAGTGCTGACTATTATAGCAGCCCAGATTATACCAGCCAGTCTAAACACACAGCATGAGGTCAACAAAAAATGTGCACAATGCAAAATCTAACTAAAACAGGTGAAAACATTATCATCAGAAAAGAATCCTGAGTGATATTACCAACTTACATTGAAGACGTACAATGTCAGCACTAAGTATACAATAAGTTAATCTAGTTTATGTAAGAAAAGGCAGACCAAAAAGTTCAAACACAAAGTAAGAACCATTACATAGAAATTTAAAGCATTACTTCTAGACTGGAGGCTCTGTTTTAATGCAGAGGACCGATCTTCAGGATCAGTAATCGATATCAGAGGAGTCAAATGGAGACAAGGCACCGTACCAATCAGCTGTTGAGTAGTTTCTGCTATCTAAAGTCTCTGCCCACATTATAGCAACCGTGGACATAAACAGCAAGTCATTTCCTAACATAGGTAAAATTTTTTACATAAAAGTTTCACAAAGTTTCCTCGTCAAAGCCAGAACAGACACATACACACCAACCCACTATCACTTTACAAAGATACAGAACAGTACGGCCCTGATGTTACACTGCATTAATATTCAGTAACTGAAACATGCTCTCTACAGAAGAGGTAGGTAACACACCCACAAAATCAGAGAACACCAGACAATTTCCTTAATGTCAAGATCATTGTGTAGTCATGTGCGAATATATCCCAACATGAGTAAAATAGCAGAATTTTAACCTTATTGTATGTATATCGCAAATCACATAATAAAAATGTAAATGTGATAATTGTAAAAGAACACAAAAGAAATTAGAGAACACTTTTAGATACCTACAAGTTATTGGTGTTAATCTGGTACCTGGTGCGGATTTCCATAATTATCTGACAAACCATACATAACTGGCAGCCTAAATTTCCAGTTTTCATCACCTTTGCAAGAATTCTGTGATTTATAGAATATTTACAATCATCTTTACAATATCAATTAATTATTCAAGTCCCCCAAAGAAGGCTGGTTTACCCATGAAAGACAAATGCAAGAGAGGACAGAATAATGTGAAGAATCTCCGTGAGTAAAATCGATTTAACACTGCAACTGGAATTGCTCCCCTGTTCAAGGTAAGAATCAATCTCATCATACAGTGGCTCAGTATTAAAGAGCATTTGGACTTAAAGCCCAGTCTGCAGCGACCAAACTGTTTTATGTCGATATAACACTGTTCTTGTGGCATGTTGTACCCCTTGTTTTTTTTTTTGTTTTTTTTTTTTACAACAAAAAACCCATCAAAATGTTGAGCAATGGTAAAATAATATTATTATTATTATTAATCAAGTGATCATATATTGTTCTCCATTTTTGATTATGTGTAATAAAGCTGAAAACTTAAAGAAGATTTAATCAGTAGTTAAGACAATGTTCTATTGAATTGTAAAGAATCATGCACCCCTTATAAGAAAGCCATAACCCAGAGGATTACGTAGTGTTCCTTCATGAATTCTGATCCAAGCCTGTATAAATATTTAGCTGTAGAGGTTATATAAGGAAAGGATACATAAATGTAAGAAACACGCAGGGGGAAAAAAAGCACATGACAGCACGGCATGTTTCTGGCTCTACTTATGACTGAAGAGGATGGGTGAAGGAAGAGGGCAAGCGCAGGGCTCTGATTGGACAGAGCGAATAAACTGCTTTGCGTGCTGCTCCAGTCTGTAGTACTAATTAGATTCACTTTTATGAATGAATCTTTGTTAAGGGTGAAAATTGTATCTTAATAGTAAAGTAGTTCATACCTGCCTGTAAATAACATTCAAACATATACACATACAGAGAAAATGACTACCAACTACACACAGAATATCTAACTGATTAATGTAGGATTGCAAGAACATCAATTTACTAAAACACAGACACTTTAATTTGACAAAATGTACTTTTCTTTAAATAGAGTAAGCCAAATACCTCAGATATAAAAGGAACTAATGAAACATAATTACATTCTTTATCAGTCTGAAATTTAATATAAAAATCATGGTTCTGCAGTAGTACATTGTAACAATTATGGAGGAACAGCTCCCCCTGCTGTCATCATTGTGGTACTGAGCCATTACTGTGGCAAACCCATGGTATATCTAATATCTGACTTCTCATATCAGAATCTCTATCAAACCTATACACTGATAACTATGGATGGCTCTAACATCCTGCTAAAGCTACAATTGTTTACTCTTCTCTACAAATTGATGGTTCTGTTTCCAATCATTTGTCTTAAATGCCACAGTATTGCTTTGTCCTTTTGTGTATAAAATGTATAAGATGTAAATACCATACCTAATAAAGGAACCAAGTAGTCACAGCTAAAAAGAACATAACTGAAAGCATTGGCTAACCAGAAACACAAAAAAATGTATTTAAATAGTGACATTATACAAGTATGTTATTGTACCATATAATAAGTATGCATTTTAAATGAATAGATATTAAATGATTTAAGTTTTTTAAATTAATGCTATAAAACCAATTAAAAAAATTAAACTTAAATTATATTGAAAATAATAGGAATCTGAGGTGTTTACCAAATTCATGATCAATAGGTTATACTCTGCTGCCACCCCATGGCAATGTCTAGTACTGCACTGTATTACTGTAAATACATTTTTCAGGATTGAATAAGGAACACTGCCCCGTGAATACCTTGTAGAGCAGCTACCTTAACATTAGGCATGAGTTTTTCATGCCTGACAAAAAGTCAAACCAAA
This sequence comes from Engystomops pustulosus, assembly GCA_019512145.1. Classification (NCBI taxonomy): domain Eukaryota; kingdom Metazoa; phylum Chordata; class Amphibia; order Anura; family Leptodactylidae; genus Engystomops; species Engystomops pustulosus. The sequence continues at coordinate 76,691,160 of CM033645.1, forward strand.
ATATCTATTCCATAAGAAATAGATTGCCAAATGTAGACAGCAATGATTTGATTGATATATTTACATTGGTCAGTACAGTGTAGGACAGTGATGGCGAACCTTTTAGAGCCTCAGTGCCCAAACTTCAACCAAAAGCCACTTATTTATTGCAAAGTGCTAGCGCAACAATTTAAGCAGCAATGTATTTCTCCTTGTTCATTGACAACTTTCAATCCTTCAGCCCCTGAAGGACACCAACCCAGTTGAAAGGAGGAGGGCAAATTCATCCATCATTGTAGGAAGATGCTGCAGGCAGATTCTTTGAATTCTCTCTGGTGAACTTCATTCTGGGGTGATGGTCTGGGTGCCCACAGAAAGGGCTCAGAGTGCCGCCTCTGGCACCCGTGCCATAGGTTCGCCACCACTGGTGTAGGACATGGTTTAGGCAAGATTGCGGCCGGAGGAAGTAAGAGTTCCCCTTGGGGAGACTAAACATGGGGAGACTAAACATGCTTGATGTTAAAGGGGCTGCCTTTCAAGGACAATGTTTTCACTATGCCATCCAGATGCTGAAAAACTACTATGGCAGCATTCATGCATATTTGTAACCAAGAACATCTGAACGACCATGAAAGGACAAACAGAGTAAGGGCACATGTACACAAACATGCCTTTTGTACCTGTGCTAGCCCCTGTGTTTCTATGGGCTCATACACAAGGCTGTGGTTTCCATGGGCAGGAACAGGATCTGCTCTAAAGGTATGGCTCAGGAAGTTGGACCAGAGTTGTGTATATAAGCCCAGAGAATGCAAAATGGCAGTCCTTTTCTACAGTCATCAGTGTTTGAGTGATCCTCACACGCCTGTGAATTCTAATTAAGTTTCAGCTTATTTCCATTCTATGTAACTGCCAAAACATGATTTTACAGCGGTCACTAAGGGGCCTTAGACTAGGCTGTTGTCCATTTATGGCAGCCTAACCTTAGGTTTGCAGGGGTCTCACGTGCCAGAGTGCAGTTGCTCTGTTATCAGACCCCACAATGCAATCACCAGATAATAGTAGTTTCAATGGCAATCAAAGGCATTGCTATGGCCTCAGGTTCTCCCTTGTAGACAAGTCTATTAGACCAACGATCTGAATGTGGGCCTAATAGGCTGATTGTCAGTATATAATATACTGCAAGATAGAAATAATTAAACAATCAAAATCACTCCCTTTCCTTAGAATTGATATAAAGCATAAAAAATGCAAGACAGTTACATACCAAGATGCCCGACCAAAATGAAATGTACAAAAGGTTTAATTTTTTTTAATTTTACAAAAAAATAATAAAAGCCTATATTAATTTGGTATCCCTGTGATAATACCTACCCAAACAATAAAAAGGGGGAAGTGTAATTTGGAGTACACAGTGAAAGCCATAAAAACAGGGACCAAAAGAATATGGGGCAAATGGGTTTCTTTAATTTCACTGCATTTAGAATTTCTTTCAAGCGTCACAGTATACAGCATGGAATATTAAATTCCATCACTAGAAAGTACAATTGGCTTGTTTTGTACGTAACAATCACACAGCTCAGTAAACAGAAGGATAGAAAAAAAAAAGTTAAACGATTTTTCAAAATTAGAAATAGGACTGTGTCCTTAAGGAGTTAATCAATGAGTTTCAAATAACCAAAAATGGTAAAAATTGAGAGTTACAAATCATCCCTTATAAATAAGTCCCACATTGATGGATAAATAAAAAGTTATCGCTCTTGGAATAAAAGAAAAAAAAAATGCTTGATCAGTAGAAAAAAAAGCCACACACAATATTTGCTGTCACTAACGGGTTGAACGGTTCTAAAGCTATGATCTGACACATCACACTTTATAAATGGGGCTTTATCCTGATGACAAAAATGGGCCATATTCTTAAGGGGGTTAAGAAACTGTGGTAATAAAGACATGCAAAGCATTGAACACACTATAGCTACTGATCATGGTGATCAATTTTTAGATGTCTGGGCTCCCTGGGATCTACTAGGAGACAGAATGCTTTAACCACATTGATGGCCTAACTGTAGGTCTAGGACCCATTCGATCTGGGGTGCACAACCTTTTTTTGGTCCGACGGCCGCATTGTCATACCACTACCCTCAGGGAGCTGCACTATTAACCAAAACTATAGAACAGCGCAAATGTCCCACACAAACCACTAGTGCATAATACTGTATTTGAACAAGAAGTTATACTAGTGTGAAGGGTATACACCGCGCTCCATGGGTTTAGGATGGAGAGGAGGTAATTTTTTAAACCGTATGGGGGCGTGTGGAGAACAAGGGCCCCGTTACCCAAAAAAACAGGGGCAAGCTGAGTTCCTAAGCTGCTGCAGACTCTGGTATACAGACAGAAATCCTGGTGGGAAATGTAAAGAGTGTGGTGTGGGTAACCAGATAAGGAGTCACGCTGCTCGTTATAATGACAGTGATTGTAGAACATATGCAAACTTCTTATGATTTCTTCAACACATTTATTTAAAATACATAATGCTCAGAATAAAAGAAATAGTCGGACTACGCATTTCGGGGAGAATTTCCCCTTCTTCAGGTCCAGGTATTTTTGGTCTGAGAAGTGAAGGCGAAGTATAAGAATAATTTCTAATATAGATACATGTTAACAGTAAAAAAAAAAAAAAAAAAATAATAAAAAATATCACATATGCTCATACAGATCGATATAGAATACATATATAGATAAGTACATATGCACATTCTTAAAAAAAGATACAAATTAAAGGGGTTTCCGAGACTAATAAAAAAAAACCAAAAGTGGCCAGGAGGGGGCTGCTTAAAAAAAATAAAGATGTACTTACCTTCCGGTGCCCTGCGGGTGTCCAACGCTGCAGTCACTCTGGTCCGCGCACCATGTAAACAAACATGGCCGCCGGAGCAGCACTGGACTCAACTTATCAGAAGAGAAAATTTCTGGATTTTTACATTAAACAGCATGTGCCCATATGGGCTGAATGAGACCATGGAGAATGTATGAAAATCCCACCCCCATACATTTATACACACATATACATACACACACACACACACACAAATATATACATACATATACATATATAATGTGTGTATATATGTATTGTGGGAGATTTGGCCCAGTAGAGACCGTGGTAGCGGGGTGCTGTGATGCAGTTCACGACAGTGACACCAAAGTACAGTCCAAAACAGGTCTGGCCTGTGTTTATTTCAGCAGGAATCAAAATAAAACCGCCTTCACATTCAGGCATCAAAACAAAATAATATCCTACCCGTCAGGGTGCTAACTAAACAATGGTTCTCTGACTCACCACTAACAAAATCACATGGCTGCTCCAGGCACAGAGGTCAGTGCTGTGTGCTCTCCAGCCTCCTTCCAGAGAGAGACAACATTCTGAGCTCTGCTGAGTGGCTTTATTAGCCTGATTGGCTGTTCCCACCACCTGTGTCCAAGGTGCTGGACAACACAACCTCAGCACTAAGGCCTTGCATAATTGCAAAACCTAGGGGAAACATACCGCCCATCCACAGTTAACCCCTTCAGTGTCTCACAGTATATATAGCCTGTAGATATATATCACTATATCCATTCCTTTATATATCTATACATTTTATATACATATTCCAGCCACTTGGTCATTATCTCTCCTGTACCTCATATTCTAAATTACATCCATCCATGCAGTGCATGCAATTTCCTTTACTACAGCCCCACATTATTACCCTGTAATCATGTTAATCCTTATTCCCACTTCTTACAATTACCGGATTTTGTCTAAATAAAAAAAAACCTCTACCCCTGCCAAACATCTCACTAGCCACCAAGAAATTGCCACCAAATACTTAGTTCAATACTCGCCTCTAATACAATCTCAATCTGTGGAACTACACAAAAGTCGATCCACGCTACATATCTTGTACAACGCAAGCGCATTCCTTCAGGCTAATGAGTCCCTCACACACATGCGCTGCATCACGCTGGGCTATTTACATCCATCCCCGCTCGACTGAGCCTTTTCACCTTACTGACACCCCTTTTTTTCAACCTGCCCTGTGTCACTATAATGGATATAACTCTGGTAACGCTTTATACATATCCAATTGATTGTTTTGAAATTGGTTCTCGTGACACATTGTACTTCATGTTAGTTGAAAAATTTTGGTGGTATGTTTTGCATTTATTTATGAGAAAATCAGATACTTGGTGAAAATTTGCAAAAATTCGATTTTCAAACTTCAAAATGTTGTACTTTTTCCACATATAGTCATAATAGCAAAAAACATAACCAACATTCACCAAATGTCTACTTTTTGTGGACATGGTTTTTTATGCATACTCTTATTTTTGTAGGATGTTATGGGCCTTTGAACGTTAGGTGTGATTTTTCACATTTTCATAAACGCAAAATCCTGCTATTGAGGGACCTGCTCAGGTTTGAGGTCACTTTGAGATGCCTAAATAAAAGAAAAACCCCATAAATTATAGAAACTACAACCCTCAACATACGTAAAACAACTTTTATGAAGTTTGTTAACCCTTTAATTGTTTTACAGGGGTTAAAACAAAATCGGATGCAATTTAGAAAATTTTTTTTTTTTGGCTAAATTAATGTGTTTTTCAAAAAATGTACAAATTCTCAGTGGATAAAATACCAAAACGCTCCACAAAATTTGATACCCAATCCCTCCTGCGTATAACAATACCCCATATGTGGTGGTACCCTGCTGCTATGTGCACACACCAGGGCATCAAAAGGGAAGCAGCACCATTAAGAGCAGATTATGCATTGTCACTTTTTATTGGCTATACAATCTATTTTTTTTGCAATTTGGACATATAAGGGCTTATTTTTTGCGACATGAGATGCACTTTACAAATACTTCATTTTAGTGGGTCATTAGCTCATTGATAAGATATTTTTATGTATGTATTATTGGATGTATGAGTGAAAAGAAAATTGTCAATTTTGGTTTCCTTTCGTTTTGTATTTTTGAGGGTCGTACACCGTACACTAAAAACACTATATTTTTATTCTACAGATCACTACGATTACGGCGATACCTCATTTAAATAGTTTTTCATTTATTTTTACAATTTTACTCAAAAAAAAAAAAAAAAACTAAATCAGAGGAAATCTCATTTTTTGCATCGCCATGTTTTTGGAGACATAACCTTAATATTTTTTGGTTGACAAAGCTAGTTTAGGGATTATTTTTTACGTGTTAAGATGTCCATTCAAGAGGTACCATTTTGGCACCAAAAATTAAACCGTCACAAAGTATTAAATGACAAAAAACTCCACAAAGTTTGATACCCAATTTCTCCCGAGTATAAGGATGCCCCATATGTGGTGGTGACTGCTGTATGGGCACACGGCCGGGCATAGAAGGGAAGCTGCGCCATTCAGAACAGATCTGCAATGTCACATTGTACAGGCTATAAAATGTTTATTTTTTTGTAATTTGGACATATGGGGGATTATTTTTTTTGTGGATGAAATCCACTTTTCAGGGACATCATTTACGCCCCATATGTGGTGGTGACTGCTGTACGGCCGCACGGCCGGGCATAGAAGGGAAGCTGCGCCATTCAGAACAGATCTGCAATGTCACATCTTACAGGCTATAAAATGTTTATTTTTTTGTAATTTGGACATATGGGGGATTATTTTTTTGTGGATGAAATCCACTTTTCAGGGACATCATTTACGGTGG